>APFE030591363.1:83711-112271 GCA_000404065.3 Pinus taeda
TATATATATATGCAGGTTTGTTTCCTGAAAAGCGCGTATACATGCAAAATTGTTTTAAAGAAAGTGTTTACGTAAACTAGGGTTTTGTTGAAAAAGATATCTGATCAGTTTAATCAATCTTGATGTGTTTCCATTGTCTTTCAATGAAGTATTTCTTGATTATCTAGGCTTAATAATGATGTTTTAATTGAGGATTGATTGATTGAAGAACGATGAAGCTACTAGTTGTTTGTTTTTGAAGATTAGGGATGGTCCTATGATTATTTCATAATGATGTAGTGGTTTTGTGTATGCTTCAATGTTTGTTTCAAAGTGACATTGGTTCAGTTTCAAGATTCAACATTTTGAGATCCATACACGGGTATGCTTCAAGGAAGTCGTGTATACACACAGGTTTGATATAGAAAAGTAGCGTATATATTATGATAGTTTATTGATCAGGGCTTTCAGTTGATTTAGTAAGATGATGCAGAGTTTGGGTTCAGTATTAGTAATCTCGTTAGAATGATCTAATTGTTGTGATTGTTTGAGAATAAGTTGATTGAGTTGGGTTTCATTTGATTCAATGATTAGTTGTTTCACTTGATGATTGAGTAATTTTTTGCAATGATCATTGTAAGATTTGATGGTTAATTTTGGGCTTAAATGATGGTAGTGGGTCCAGTCTGAAAATTTGATGAAACGTGGCCTACAAGTTGTGATGATTTGTAGCATGTGGACCTCATATGAAAATTTATGAAACGTGGTCCATGGAGGTAATGAAGGTTAGAGCCTTCAGTGATGGAGTTGAAACTTCCTTCTAGTAGTAGCTAGTAAATCATATCAGGGGGTTGGAGCTCCCTTCCGGTGGGTGTTGGTAAACGAGATTAGAGGGTTAGAGCTCCCTTCCACTGGGTGTTCGAGAACGATTGAAGGCTGTAGCATTCTCCAAGTGGGTGTCTACATGTCAGTATGAGTCTACGTTAGTACAAGATTGTAAGAAGTTTTTCTTTATATTAAAAGAAGACAGAGATGATAGCAACAATGGTTTTTTCCCACATTGGGTTTCCATCTAAAAATATCAGTGTTCATGTGTGTTGATGTGTTGCTTATGTGTGATGGTTTATTTTGTTCTTACTACACATGGTTACTGTTTATTTAATGTCTGATGAAGTACTGATGCACTAGCTCAAGATAAACAGATGATGAATTAACTAAAACTTAATTTTACTGGATATATGTTAGTTGTCTAAATAATAGTCGCATACATACGCAGGTTCCCTTCAGTAAAGTCGTGTACAAAAATTTGGATATGAAATTAAAAAGTTTAATGATTTGAAAATACCAATTCACCCCTCCTTCTCAGTGTTTTTCCCAACAAAGTTTGGGTACTCCTTGTAGCTAGAGATTCGTGATGTGAGTACCAATGTTCTGCAAAGTGAAATCCCTCTACAGTTACGCAAGTTTTTTTCCTTGAAAATTTTTTATTTGTTTGGAAATGACATTGGGGGAATCTTCCACAAGAGCTTGGCAACCTCTCATTTCTTGTGGAGCTTCCCGCCCGAGATTGGGAATCTTTCGCAAGTAGTGAGTTTTAAAATCTCATCAAATAATATTACAAGAAGCATTCCTCCACAGCTTGAGAAATGCACAAAACTTCAAAGTCTTGACATGAGCAGAAATCCTTTTAGTGGCAATCTCCCAAAAGACATGGGAAATATTCTTGCTTTGGAATTACTAAATCTTTCTAATAACAAACTATCAAGATGGATACCTGATATTCCTGGAGGGATTTCCCATTTGATAAAACTGCAAATGCAAATGGGTGGGAATAACTTTTTAGGACCTATCCCACCACAACTTGGTTGTTCTATAGGCTTGCAGATTGCTCTAAATATGAGCTTGAATAGGCTTCTAGTGGAAATACCAGCTGAAATGGGCAACCTAAGTTTGTTAGAATCCATTTATCTCATTAGCAATCAATTTGCTGGCGGACTTCCTGCATCTTTTGGATATTGGACTATGTTAAATACTGAGCTACAAGGAGGAGAAGGAGGTTTATTCTTTTGTATTGTACTTATTCCATAGTTGAGCGAAAACATCTACGAGTGCCATTTTTAAACCATAATAGAGGGGGATTTTGTAGTAGATATTTAGGCCACAATGTCAAAAACCCTGCAAAATTTATGTCAAGATGAATTGAAATGAAATCAAAACCTTGTGTAAAAATAAAATAAAATCAAATCAAAACCTCATGTAATTTATAGATCTTTTCTCCCTCATGTTGAGGGAGAAAAAATGATAAAAACACAACCAAATAAATACAGTGTTGACCAATGCAATTTCTAGAGCAAAACTAACCAATTCTTGCTAAAACTTGTACATATTTACAAAATTTCGTAAAACTAAATGCCTAAGGCTACCCTTTCTCCCCGTGTTTGAATTCATATGCCTGCCATAGTCCAAATATTTTGAATCCCCATAACACATCCCAAAAACAAAATCACACTAACCCTACAAAAACATAAATATGATATTTTACAAGATCCTAATCTGAATTCAAGAAACAATTTACATCAAATCCATATATGCTTGTTCATTAACAAAAAGAGGAATTCATATATTTCAAAGTTTCTCAAACCCTACTTACTAAACTAACCCATCCACACACAGTCCTAATCAAAATTTGAATTCAATCATAACCCATATGCTCAGATAAAATATAAAAAACACATGAACTAAAAGGAAAGAGATCAAATAAAATAAAATAATGAGTCAAATTTATAGTTTTTCTCCCTCAAATTAGGCTCAGAAAAATAAAAAAAAGTAGAGCCCAATATACACACAAAGGCTATACAATTTATAGAGCACAAACAACCAACTCGAGCTAGAATATGTGCAAAACCGTAAGATTTTGCATACTTGAGCACCTGGTGCCACTACCTTGTAGTCTCTGTGATAAGTCTTCAAGCTACCATAGACAAGTAAACAAAATTCTTCTCCGGTGTTTGTGATTTATTGGAGAGTCAACTTTGAACTAGAGCCATGTACCTTGTTAATATGAAATTGTGCATTTAAATTAGATTAAATGACCATATAATATTTCTATCCAGTCCTTATTAGGAAGTCAGGGTTTTTCTCTTCTTCAAACTAAAGGATTTAGGCAATTTTTCAGAGGCCATGCTACCCCAACTTTTGATAGTATCCCACAATGTTGTACCTGCGGCTTTGACTATATATCTTCTCACTTGTTTCCATGGATTCTTTGACCTTCTCCAACATTGTTGTTTTTCACTAATTTACCTGGCTTGTTCTCTTTGAACTTTGTTGAAGTGACATGGAATATGGTAATCATAAATCCTACCAAAATAATCAACACAACCACATTCTCAGCTCTACAACCATATTCTAATCACCAATGATTATTTCAATATATATTCAACTGTATCAATACAATCGAATTCAAAATTTTAAGCACCATTTGTCGTCTTGCATTCCCTAATTTCTTCAGAAGTTTAGAGGGATGAATACTGCAGGTAATGAGGAGCAAAGGATTCATAGAAAAATAACACAATGGGCTGAGGAGCAAAGGGTTCATAGAAAAATAACGCAGTGGGTTGTCATGCATTGAATCCCCATGTTGATTCTTCTTCACTAACACTCTACTTCTCTTCAACACATTTATAACACTGGTCAAATAGGTTAGCGTCATGTTACCATATGTTACATACATAGGTTGTTTAAATAGAGTTCCATATGACTGACATGAAAAAGGGAAACTCTTGGACTGCCTGATATTTACATGATAATATATTTAATAAATTATAATTTGATAAGAGAACTCTAGAATTAAACAAACATTTTTATGTTAAGGTATGGAAACATGTACAACTTTCAAAACATGTAATAAACATTGTTTATAGGTTAAGTGAAGAAAAATGGGCTTCTGAAATTTCATTTCTTTGCCCTCTCAATATATCTTCGTACTTGAAACCTACTTGGATTAAAATTTAACAACAATTTTTGAACAAGTTCAAAGATAAGGTAGAGAGTTGAACCAAATGGCTAACAGTAGAAGGAAACTTTATCCTTGTAAAATGTATCTCCTATTATCCCACTAGATCATTATTATGTTTTGGCAACCTAGAAATTGGGTTTCGAATCCATGTTCAAATATCTAGGAAGATCTCTTTGGATGGGAGCACAGATTGAAAATTCTCTCTTGTATGTATGTGCAACATATGTAAACAAAGAACTAAGTTCCATAAGGTTAACTCCCATGAGAAAATCCTTGAATTGAAATTGTGTTTGAGAAAAATTGCTTAGATGAAACAGTTGTCAAGTTGAAAGCATAGTTATTTGGACTAATATTGTGGAATGTAGAGAAGTTGTGTGTTTTTGTGTTGATGGATTTGATATTCATGTCTTGTATTTTGCATGAATTGCTTTAAATTCATCCCTACATATCACTAAACACCTTGATCCCTATGGTGTAGAGGGGTTTTATTGTTGGGTTGTTTAGATTTAGTTAAATTTGGAATAATGGAGGGATCCAAATTTTGTTGAAGTATACATGAATTTATTTTTCTAAAAGTTAGGATGCAAAGTTTCTCTCTTTATTTGCGGTGTTTGAAATGTTAAGCGAAAAACTATTTTATTTTTTTCAACGTATCCTATCTATTTTGGCAACTTCAATATAATGCCACTGTAGCTCCGGATTTGGAAAAAAGAGTTAAGGAGTTGTTGATAAATTCAGGCTTCAAGACTATAAGAGAGGACCTGTGTAGAGGACTAGACCATGGTGCTTGGGTACCCCTCTCCTTAATGTACCCTAAAGATGACATACAAGTTTGTTAGCTATCTATCTAGTCAAAGAAAAATGGCAACCACCACTACAAAAAGAGAGAGGCCTTGTGACCCTTGAAATTAAAGAGTGTTCTGATTATTGGGTTCAGTAGTACCTCTCACAATCTCAGGGATTTGAGATTTGATGGTTTTTCTCCATCTCCATGGGCACAAAACTTTAACAATTGGCTGATAGAAGCTCTGATTAATGGTAAGTGAATTTACCTTAAAGAAGTCTGAAATTGTTGTGAGCTTAATTGTGGGAGAAAGATGTCTTTTAAGTTTGAGCTATTGTTCTTCAAGATATAATAATGTTTGTATTTATTAGTTGACTTGTATTTTTCTACTGAAAATTGTGCTTTCATTGTAATGAAAAAAGTGTCTTCTGTATGGTGGAAAATGAGGAAGAATTATAAACTAAAGGATCTTGTAGGAAGGCCAAAACAAATCTTAGGGTAAACTATAAGCTACAAAGCAAGACAAAAAAACAACCTCTTTCCATTTGTAAATGCTCAGATTATTATAGGCACATGGTTGATGTATATTTGATAAAAAAATTTGACTATACCATTGGAAAATATTACCCATTCAAATATGCTAATGTGAACTCATTTTAACATAATCACATAGGTGTTATCTTGGATCCTGTCTTTGTTAGGATATTCCAACATATAGGAAATAGTTAAGTATAACTTGGTCTAGTGTAGATTTAGGTAAAGTGTGTCTCTTTACAATGTACTTTTGTAACTTTCAATCCGACAGTCACGGTATGTAGTGATCCGACAGTTCATTATCTCCTTGGTATGACCAACACTTGATCTGTGACTTAACACCCAATTGGTCCATGATCTCTATTTAAAGAACATGGAGGGTCATTTGTAGGGAAACCGTTCATGAGAGAAGCTTATGTAAATTTTTCATTCTTTTATTAATAAATTTCCTAAAGTGGCCATGTCGGCTCAGGCCATGGACAGTTTCACTTTTTGAGGGTTTTAACCACGTCAAGAATACTGGTGTATTGATCTGTGATCTGTTTGTGAGTGGTGTCCTTTGATGTTTTGTCTGAGGAACTTACCCTGTAAATTCCTACATCGTATCAAAGCTATTTGAGGGCCGCATCTGTTGGTGATCCAAATCTGAAGCCGATAGAACTGCATTTGACTGTCGTTTCCTAGATATACTATTTCTGACTACTTTTAGGCTGAGGGGACTGCTCTATTGCATTAGGAGCATCTGTTTCAGTGAGGAACCCCTTTCATTTGAAGCGAAAAGGTTTCTGGTAGCCCTAGCTACGTCATTTTTAAGATCTAGAGGTATACAGTGTTTATTTGCAGTTTTTAGTTATTTTCTCTCTATTTATTTCGATTTATTTAGCTCTCTATTTTTTATTACCAGATCTATACCTTTCATTTCTGCATATGCTCTTTACCCCATGACTCTATGTGATCTGGGCAAATCAAAAACAGAAAGGAAAGATTTTTCTCATGCGTATTCTCTTTTCCGTTGCGCCTTAGTGTGATCTCAGAAAATTAGAAACATTGAGGAAAATATTTAGTTTCCGGCTAAAGCTAACTTCAAGCTGTAAGGGTTGTTTTTTTTGTATGTCCGTGTTGGGTTTTGTGTTTTTTTTTTTGGTAGGCAAAAAGAGTTTTCTCAATTAAGCATGCACCCCAAAGCTTCAGTGACTAAAAAAAATCCCACCAAAAAATTACTAACCTTTTAAACTAACTCACTTGGTCCAAAGTTACTTTATGATAATAGAGGTCTTGGGTTCAAGTCTTTCTTTTTGTTGAGTTACTTTTTCAAAAAGCACGTGTAGCTTATGTTTTAAAGTTACTTTATGTAAAAGTGCTCTCACCCATTATAAAAAATGAGCCACTTATAATTCTAAAATCTCTTTATCTTTTATTTAAGTTACAATTTAGTGGGTAGCTCATAAAGTGCCATTGTAAAACTGGCTTTCACTTATTAATAAAAGTGAGTCACATAAATTTTTTAAAAAGTGAGCTAATTAGATTATGTTTGGAAAGGGGGTGATTTTTTTAAATATAACATTATCATTCATTTCCGCACATTCACGCACTTTGTCGGCATCTTCAACAACTTTTCTTCAAAAAACCATAACTTCTTCATCTAGAAGCTGTTTTCAGAGCCGTTTTTTTTATCAACTTAATTTTTCGAGATCTTTCCATTGGAACACTTAATTTTAGCATCTACAACTTTAGTTTCTGTTAAAATGGAAATTCAATGCCAAGTTATTCTTGATAGCACCAACTACTTCCAATGGTGGTCCTACATTGTGGATTTACCTAGAAGTAAATGTCTTTACAAAATACTCTCAGGCCAAGAAACCAAACCTCAAGATGAAGATAAGGTAGCCAAATGGTAATATAGGCAAGATCAAGCACGTGGGTTGATAGGGATGTCTATTTCTCCAGACCTTAGATTCCATATCGTAGAACTTGATACTCCTAATGAAGCAATGAAACAGCTCACTAAAGTTTTTGGAATTAAAAATGAAATTAGAGCCCATCAACTCGAAAATGAGTCGCTTACATTGGACCCCAATATTTTTTCTTCCATTGAAGATTTTTTGTCCAAGTTCAAGACCCTTAGACTTCTCTTAGAAAGTGTTAAGGTTAAGAAAGAAGATGGTAGCCTTATCTATTCCATTATTACTAAGTTGGGACCAGCCTACTCTGTGTTTGTTTCCACCTTCCATTCTACAAGAGAAGCCTTCATTTCTCAAGGACAAGACTATAAGTCCCCTTCCTTTGATGCCTTTTGTGATTCTGTAATAAGAGAACAAGAAAAAATCTTACATCTTGGTCTTCTTAATCTTGGAAACTCTTCTAAGAAAGCCTTAGCCACTCAGCAACCACCAAATTCAAAGAATCCTAAGAAGTCATATCCTAAAAAGAATGTTCCTAAACCAAACAAGGGTCCTAAGCAATTTCAGTCTCAAAATGAAAAATCATTTCAACAAAATGATAAGGAAAATAAAAACAAAGGGAAGAAGACTGATAGACATTGCCACTTTTGTAATCAAGATGGCCACTTAGAATCCAAGTTCTTTAAGAAGTTGGAAGCCTTGGAAGTAGCAATGAAAAAGCATAACATCCATTTGGAGCAGTCTTCAATTTCAACTTCATCTTCAGGAATAACACTTTCTGCATGTGGTTGTCAAGCATCTCGGTCTGGCTATTTACTAAATGTATCTTCTTCTTCTCATTCTCATGAGTGGCTCATTGATTCTAGAGCTTCTTATCACATGGCCAAAAAGAAAGCCATATTTTCTTCTTTAGATGATTGTAACACCAGAAATATATATGTTGGTGAAAACATATAGAAGCGCCATATAGAAGCGCCATAGTTGAGTGAAAACATATAGAAGCGCCATTTTTAGACCATAATATAAGAGGAAGAGGGAGATTTTGTGGTAGCCATTTAAGCCACAATGTCAAAAGTAACTCCTTTGGAATGCCCATTCCTTTGTATGTGCATTCTTATAGTTGAAGCGAGAAGAGAAGAGGATAGACCTCACTTTCTATTTGTTTTTTCTCCCATATTGGATTTCTCAACATAAATTGTGTGCTTGTTTGTGTGCATGTTGTTTTTATGTACCCGCTCTTTTTATTTTTTATTAAAGTTATTTTATAAATTTGAATAAATTTAGTAATTAATTAATCTAGAACCTAAGGTAAATATTTCAAAATATTATAAGATTTATTGTAATGAAGTGTTCTAGTAAAATATGCATGGCAATTTACATATCAATTCCCTTTATTATTTCTTTTAGATTCCAAGCCCATACTTCTTCAATGTCAATGCTAGGTTGGGGTATCTAATCCTCCAAATTCACCTTGATTTAGATATTAGAACTAAATTTTCTTGGGCTTAGACTTCCAGAGTTAGAGATATTTATTCTACCAAATTCACCATGTCTTAGATGACAAGGTAAGGATTCTTCGACATAGATACCATTGCTAAAAATTCTTTAACATAGATGTCAACTTTAATGGTTATCTATTATGCAAATTTTTCCTTAATTTAGATGCCAAAACCAAACTTATATTTACTTTGCAAATTTATTCTAAATTAGCTGAATAATTTATTACCATACTTTTGTTTAATTATGTCAAAATTACTCTAGAAATTATATGGTCCAACTTAAATTTGTTTTGTTGAGGTTCTACCATCAATGTTTATCTTACCAATTTCACATCATCTTAAATGCTATATGCAATATTAAACCTTGTTTGGAATGAGGGACGATTACATATTCTAAGCCAAATATACTTCTGATGACCTCACTTGTCATTTTTTTCTAATGATGTGTCATTTTACTAGGCAACTTATAACTAGCATAGATCAATCTTAAATATTGATCTAACATGAGCACAGAGGGATCCAATTTCTTCACTTGCAAATTTTTTTATGAGAAATGAGCAAACATTATTTAAATGTTTTGTATAGTTATTTAATTAATTTATTTTTTTATTTTTTGGCCCAAAATTTCAACTTTGATGATAGTTACACATCATACTGGGTTCTAGAATGAGCATTATGCTTAATGAAAAGCATTATGTAACGTTATTGGTTAACTAATAAAAAAATTATATTAATTATATTATAAATTTTATTTAAAATAAATTTTTATATAATAATGATAATGATAATTTAATTTAAAATTGGAATATAATTAGATTAGTTAAGTTATATAAATTAAATGATTAATGAATATTGATAGATTTAAAATATTTTTTTTTCTAAGTAAAAGTAATCTATTAATATGTACAGAAAGATACAAAGAGGACAAGGCCTCAACCAAGGTATCGTAGAGTATCAACAAAATCTACACTGCCCCAACATTGGGGAAACTAGTCCAGTGAAAGCAGAAACCTCAAAAATGGTATCACTTCTCAAGTCCAGACCCCCCAAAAGAAACAGTAAGATGGTTCCTTGACGATTAGTCCAGATAAGAAACTAGAACCCAAGCAACACTAGCAAAAAACAAAAAGACCAGATAATGAACACCTGGGCAGCCACAGCCGGCCTCGAACTATCATTAGGTTGCCCCTACCTATTCTCCATCCCTTGGTTTCCGCCCCTTGGTTTCTGCTAATGCGATATTGCGATGCGATCTGATCGCAATCACATATCGCTATATGTAAAGGCCTTGTCCTTTGGTCTCCCCATTCTGCGATCCACCGTCGGGTCTGCATCATCGCATCGCACATTTAAAGGTGTAAAGGCTCCGCCCCTTGGTTTCCGCTGATGCAATCTGATCGCAATCACATATCACTATATGTAAAGGCCTTGCCCTTTGGTCTCCCCATTCTGTGATCCGTCGTCGGGTCCGCATCATCGCATCACACATATGAAGGTGTAAAAGCTCCGCCCCTTGGTTTCCTCCGATGCGATATTGCGATTCGATCTGATCACAATCGCATATTGCTATATGTAAAGGCCTTACCCTTTGGTCTCCCCATTTTGCGATTCGCCAGTCCTCATTTAATCGCTGATCACCATTGCCATCGCAACCTGCATGGCAGGCCTTTCAAAACACGAACCACCATCCGGCGGATGAGCTTCCTGTTGCACCAGGTCAGTGCAGATTTGCAGTTGATTTGGTCATCTATGATGTCGAGAGGACCGTAGTGTAAAATCTGGTCCTGATCTGTCCCAATGTTTGCTAGAAGATCGACAACTTTGTTACAATCCCTTTTGACATGAATAAAAGTTATTGCTTTTCTGTCTTTTATCCATTTCTCTATTGTTTCAAGCCTAGTCATTAGTCTCCAACTGTTGACAACTTGTGAAGAAGATCTTCCTTGTTGTATTTGAGTGGCCATATTGATGAGGATTTGAGTATCCCCTTCTATAAGAATTGGATAGAAGTTATGTTGGTCAGCGAGCTTCATACCTTGCCACAGGCCTTCCATTTCTGCAGAGTTGTTCGTGTCCCATCCAATGGAGCCAAAAAAAGATAATAAGGGTTGGCCCTCATGATTTCTAAATATACCTCCATATCCTGCTTTTCCCGGGTTGCCTTTAGAGGTGCCATCAAAGTTTAACTTAATCACTCCTGTAGAGGGGTGTGACCAATATAAAAGCTACCTGGTTGTAATGCTAGTTCTTTAGGGATTCGATTGAACTTGTGGGAGCTGTAGATTCCAGTTGGCCCAAATGCTTAATTCCTGTGGCTAGGTTGGAAAGTCCTCCGTTGTCCATTGATGCAATGAGAGAGTTTCCTTGATGTTCTAACATAGGTTAGTCCATATTATTTCTAAGGAAGTTTGATGATTTTTGAAAATTCATTTATTTCTTTCCTTCCAAATTGTCCATAGAAGGAGACCTGGCGGGATGGTCCATAACTTGTTGAGAATTTTGCTGTTGTAGGGCACTGGAGTCCATTTGCAGATGGTGCCTCTTAAATCCCCAAGAATTATGCAAGGTATTTGGCATCTAAATGTGAGCTTTTCCTATAGTTGATTGGCCATGCGGCAGGAATCCATGAGGTGCTGAATGGTTTCTTCATTATTTTGACAGTTGGGACAGTAAGAAGGACCATGAAATCCTCTTTTAATTAAGTTATCCCATGTGAGAATTCTTTGATGATACAATAGCCAGATAAAAGTGGAGAATTTGGGCCAGATCTCTGTAGTCCATATACGTTGCCAGGCAGGATCTATTGGTTCCTAAGTTTGGCACATTAATTGGTATGCCTCTTTGGTGGTGTATGTGCCTTTCGGTGTGTAGCCCCATCTTAGAACATCTCTTTTTGTATGGAATCTAATTCGTCTATTGGTGAGCTCTTTGTGTAGCTCCAAGTTATAAGCTTCTGTTGCTTGCTGTGCTATTTGCCTTACCGGTTTCCATTGCCTGAATCCTTGTGTAATGCCAGGAGTCCAGAACTGTGCAACATTGTCTCCCTGGTTAATGTGGTTTGCATGATGATTTGAAACTGGTAAGAATGCTTCAAATTTGGGTCTTTGTTTCCAGGAGTTCGTCCAGAAACGTGTCGTTCTCCCGTCCCTTATCTCCCAGAAGCTATGCTGGTAGATTACCTCTCTGTATTGCTTGGCCACGTTCCAGATTAGGGAACCTGTAGGTGTAGTCGTGATTCTAATTAGTTCTTGTTGCGGTCTATTGTTGGCATATTTTGTTGTCCATAGTTGCGCCCATAGCTTCTGTGGACAGGAAACCCATTGCCACCAAATCCTTGCACCCATCAAAGTGTTGCTTTGTTGAGGATCTCGTAAACTGAGGCCTCCCTATTTTTTGGGCTTGCAAACTTTATCCCACTTGACTAGAGCCCATTTTCTATTTTGTCGTGTGGCACCCCATAGAAAATTGCGTTGCAAATTGTGATTTCTTTTCAGAACCCATTTCGGCGCAGCAAGCACTGAGAACAGATAGAGGGGAATTGATTGTAGAACAACTTTTATCAGGACTAGTCTACTTGACATATTGAGAGTTCTATATGTCCAAGATAATAGTCGACTTTCCATTTTCTCTATGAGTTGATGCCAGGAAGCATGCTTTAAGGCTGAGTCTATAAGAGGGTCGCCTAAATACTGAGACGAAAGCTTGGCTTGAGAGAAACCGATGATGCGAGAGATGATTCTTTGGGTGGGAATACGAGTATTGAAGAAAAAAATCTGAGATTTGGAGGTGTTGATGGTGGTGCCCGAAGCTTCTGAAAACGTGTCTAAAATTGCTTTGAAGGTTCTAGCTTCTTGTATAGAGGGATGACCAAAGAGCATTTTGTCATCAACAAATTGTTGATGGGTGATGGCAGGGGATCCATGGATAGAGAGTCCTCTTAGATTATTGGATTGGACTGCATGTTTTATGATACGACCTAAACCTTCATCCATAATTATAAAAAGAAAAGGGGATAGTGGGTCACCTTCACGAATTCCTCTGGAAGGGTCATAAGGTTTAGAGGGGATCGCATTGACAAGAATAGAGCAAAGTGGGGAGGATATGAGAGTCATCATCCATCGAACCCAGGTTGAGTTGAAACCAAAGGCCATTAGCATTTGTTTTATATATGTCCAACTGAGTTTATCAAAGCCTTTGGAAAGGTGGATTTTCAATAACATACCTGCTTGCTTGATCGTTTTGAGCGAATGAATGGTTTCATGGGTTAAAATTATGCCATCCAGAATTTGGCGGCCTTCTACATATCCAGATTGCTTTGGAGAGATGAGAAGAGGGAGGAGAGGTTTGAGGCGACTGGCTATGACTTTCGAGATAATTTTGTAGATAACATTGCAGAGGGCAATAGGCCTAAACTTCTTCGGAGTGCTTGGTTGCGCGACTTTGGGAATAAGGGAGATGAAAGTTGAATTGAGCGAGGGGAGTAACCAGTGCATTTCTCTTGATTGCTCTACCACATTCCAAACATCTGCTTTAATAAGATCCCAGAAGTGATGGTAAAAATTAGACGTGAAGCCATCAGGTCCCGGCGCCTTCCCCGCCTTTAGTTGATTGGAAGCCTCTTCAACTTCCATGATTGTGATTGGCCTTAGCAGTAATTTATTATGCTCCTCAGTGATGAGTTTAGGTATATGCTGTAGGATATAATTCATGGCATTCTGTCTATCTGTGGGTTGTTCTTGATGAACAGCTTTGAAGTGATTTATCAGCACTTTCTCTATGTCTTCTTGTTTTTCCAATTTGTCTCCTTGAGAGTTTTGAACATGTGAGATTGTGTTCTTCATTCTTCTTTGTATGGTTGTGCTGTGGAAGAACTTAGTATTTCGTTCCCCTTCTTTTAGCCATCTAATTCTTGATTTTTGTCGCCATAGTAATTCCTCTTGTTTGCCTCTTTCATCTAGCTGTGTTAGTAGAGTTTGTTCCTGCTTGGCATACTCCTCTATTCTGCCTTCTAGGATGATTTTCTGCTGAAGCTCTATCATGCTCTACTCCAGGACTTTTTTCTCTTGGAAGATGTTGCCAAAGGTGGTATGGTTCCAGATTTTGATTTGTTTTTTGATATGTTTCAGTCTTTGTTGGAATTGGTACATAAGCGAGCCTCCGTTGGGAATAAAGCTTTCCCAAGCGTCTTTGACCACGATGTTGAACTCAGGGTGGGTAAGCGAGAAAGCTTCAAACTTGAATGGTTTTTTGTTGGAGTTTCCTGGATTCTTCCATTGTAAAGAAATGGGCCAATGATCTGAGCTAGCTAAGGGTAAGATAGAGGCGCTTATATCTCCACCAAGATGAACAAAGTTGTCTAAGAGTAGAAATCTGTCCAACCTGGATGCTATTTGTTGAGTACCTGCTCTTTTGTTGTTCCAAGTGAATATGTCGTTGTCAAAAGGTGGGTCCATAAGACTATTGTGTTGAATATATGCTTTGAACTCATTGCTTTCTTTGTCCAGCTTTCGTCTGCCTCCCAGTTTTTCCTCCAGATGTGTTATCATGTTGAAGTCTCATCCTGTTATCCAGAGTGGATAAGCTCTTGGAGCATTGAGAATCTTCAATGTTTCTAATTGCTTTATCTTTTGCGTACTTTCCTGAGGGAAGTAAACATTAGTTAGGTGTCCGTGTATGTTGGTGCCGATCAGATGGAACATGGCTTGAATGAAATAGTGTGAAGCATGGATATTTGTTAAGAAAATATGCTGAGAATTCCATGCTATGGCTAATCCTCCTGATGCACCAGTTGCATCGACTATTGCTGCTTGACATCCTGCCTAGGCTTTGGATAAAATGGGTTCTAAGGTACTGGTGCTGCATTTTGTTTCTTGCATGAATACAATATGTGGTTGTTCTTGCAGGATCATGTTCTTCAACATTCTATACTTCTCGGGACCATTAATTCCTCTTACATTCCATGAGATGAGCTTCATGGTTGACTGGTAGGTAAAGATCGGTAATATTTGGTCAACTTGGAGCATCTTCCCGACTCCACTAGCATTTCCCCAATTAATATGGTACGTTGTAGATATGTCTTTCTGCCTCTTTTCTTTCCATCTTTAATGATATGTTTCCCATCCCATTTGCCTCCTTGCTGTATGCCCAAAGTATTGTGTTGATGCACCCTTGTGAGCACTACTTCCAAATTTTCTAGTTGTCTTTCCGGTATTGAGTCGAACTCTTTTCTTTTGCAGGCTTGCTCTAGACTAAAGATGTCTATTTCCCCCATATCAAAGCTTTCTGGTTCCTCTTCCATTAAGCTTTGCTGACTTCCCCCTTCCTGGTGGATTGGTGGCTGAGAGGGTTATGCCTGTATATCATCTATGTCCATATTTTTATCAGACCATAGGGCTTTGTGAATAACAGGATTGGGGTTGGGTTGTGAATCTGAGGCCGGCTTTTCAGAAGGGATAGCTTTCAAGGGATGACTGGTGTTAGTTTGGGTGAGAGTGGGGGACAAAGGTTTGGAAGAAGCAGAGCTTGGGTTCGCTGGCCTGGGCGTTTCTAAATCGAGCTATTCTAGATCTATCAGAGTATTAAAGCTGTTGCTGGAGGATGGCAAAGCAGAAGATGGAGCTGCATTTTTGGGTGCTGAGGGAGGTTTCTTATTATACTTTTTCCTGTTGGTTACCTTGGTGAAGCCTGCGGGATCAGACTTGTCGCCAGAGTTTGTGATTTTAGGCGACATATTTAAGGGATAGCCACGAAAGAGGTGACCGTGGGTATGGCATCGCCTGCAACGGAAGGGTACATGTTCATAGTCAAGGGGCTGAATCCATTCAAAGTCGTCGTGAAGAAGACTTACCGTGTCCGGTAGCGCATGGCCAAGCTTCATGTAGATGTAGATCTGTGCATAGGATGTGTATCTTCAGAGCTTAGTTTCCTTTGCCACCTTTATAAACTCACCTAGTCCATTGCCAATGGTTGTTAGTGAATCCTCGTCCCAGTATTCTAGTGGAAGCGAGTACAAGCGTATCTAGACTGGCGCCCAGCTGAAATCTTCCTTATCGCGGTTGAATCTTTCGACCCAGTTACGCAGATAGAGACTTGCTGCGTTGAAGAAATAAGGTCCTCCATCCAGGACCCTGTTCCGGTCTTCAAGGCAGTTGAAAGTGGCAGTGAAGAAGCCCTTAGGGCCTAGCTATAGAGTTACATGACCTTTGGGCTTCCATTTTGAAGTGATCCAGCCTTGCAGAGCTTTTCAGTAGGCCAGAAGCCTATGAATTTGCGAATCAGGGCATGATATTTCAGGTATTGTATTTGCGCATTTATCTTGTGACTAGGCAGCTCGATCTTGGGCCTTTCCGTAGCGATGAGCTTGCATGTGGGTGATGAAGCGTTCTTTGGCTTGCCTGAAGTCGCTGGTTTGTCTGGTTTCTCTTGTTCCAAGTCTTCTTGTTCATTCTTCTCCGGATGCTGCGCAGGTCGTGTTTCATCCTTCTCTGCTGTTTTAGTTCTGCTCTCAGTAGGGTTTTCCTTAGTGTGAGTTTTGGGGGAAGATGTTGATGCCTCCCCCATTGGATCGCTCATTGTCCTCTGCTTATCAGAGTCCCAGAATCAGATCTGAAAACTTTGTTGGGGTCTGTAAAGCTATGTGCTCAGACTGTGCGCCGTGGAAGAGTTTGTCAGGAACCCTAGTTCCTCAGTGCACCATTCCTCCTCGTCACATGAAAACTCTCATCCGATAGATTTAAAATATTAATATAAGTAAGAAATATAATTATGATTAGGGGTTCTTAAGAATTTAAATTTAAGAATTGGAAATCATTTATATTATTAAAAAAAGACAAAATAAATATAAATTTGTATTTATAAAATACATGTGATTTAATAAATTTAATCACAACATTTTGTTAAATTGCAACAACAAAAAATATTTTATTAAATCTTGAATACATAATGTTTGTAAAAAACTTCTAAAATTTTGAAGTGCTCTTTTTCTAATAAGATTGTAAGATGATGTTTAAATAAACAATAGATTCTTGAGCCGAGAGACTCATTCTACACCCAAGTATGAGGGGCCGTGCTATTAAAAAAATGAATATATTGTAAAGTAATTAGAATTAAAAACAAATATGTGAATCTATGTTTAAATCTTATACCTCTCAAAATTATTTTAACATTAGATTTAAGTAAATTATTTGAAAGATCTATGTTAACTAAATTTAAGTCTATATCAACTTAATATATATTATGTATAGAAAAAATAAATTTAAATTTTTATGGTTAAAATTTTTATTTAGTCTTATATATATTTCAAAAATACAATTTAAACAATAAAAAATAACACAATATATTTTGCACTCTAAAAATATTTGTACCGAAGAAATTTGATCCCTTTAAACTCATATTGGATCTGTACTTAAAATAAACCTATGCTAATTGTTAAATTTATAATGGAAAATTGAGACTTTAGATGCATTTTCATCTAACCTAAGAAATAAAGAGAAAGCAAGCTCCCAATGCGTTGAATCAGGAAGAGAGAATCCGATGAAAGAGAAGCCTACAACGCAGGGGCATTCATGTCGGCTCATATTTTGACAACATCCTTTGGTTTTTTTCGAGAATTTCATAGCGTTGATATCACAAAATTTACAATTTCAATCATTCAGGTTTAATAAAAGATTTCATTACCATTTAAATTTGCAATTTGTATCGAATTTAAGTCTCTCTGATTTGCACAGTAATAGTTCTCGCAGCTTTCTTTCTTCCCTTTCCGAGTCAAAGAAAAGAAGAAATAAAAAGGGTTGTAGTAAGCTTGGCGACCAACTGATTATTCAAGGACACGAGAAAATGGATCCACAACCACGAGGGCTTGTGACAGTCAACCTAATTATGACTTTTGTATGTGGATTACCGTGGACTGCCTCATTTTCTTTTTCCTTTCTTTACACGAAATTTTTGGTTCTTTGCCCTAATGGTTGATAACTGATGCACTTGAAAGTTGGAAAGAGGATACTCAATGATTAAAGGCTTGAATTTCGAATTTCGAGATGTGCATCATCTAGTATTCAATCCACACACCATCGACTCAACTGCATTGGCATTCACATTCTTATTGTTTTTTAAGAGAATTTGGTTTTTCTTAAGCTTTATTTTTTATGAGCTAAGTATGGTGAATTGTGAGCTAAGTATGGTGAGTTGTAAGTTCATATATGGATTTGCATTTGCTCAGTTGTTATAGTTATTTTTAATCAAAAATGTGGCTTCCTCCATTGCTATATAATGGAAGTCTTCTATGTATTGAATTTTTCTTCCTTTGTTAAATTTTTTTGATGGATTTTCTTATATTTTTTGGACGAGATTGGGATGAACAACATGAGCGATAATGAGCATGTTGGTAGCATCATGTCTACACTGGTTGTCCCTCTTGAGTCGAAGATTATCATTTGCATGTTTTTTCTACCACATTTCCACCACATCAACTTTAGCATCAAGAGTTCTGTGATATATTTTTTGTAGAAGCACATTTTATTTTGGAGATTTACATGTTGGTTATTGTGAGGACATGAAAGCTTATTAACTCTTTGATCCTAACTTTAAGGAAGTTTTGTTCCAAAAAGATGTTCATTTTGATGAAAATATTAGTCCATGATCATCTTCTTCCCCTACTACCTCATCTTCAATTGTTGGCTATGGTTTTAATAATTGTGATAGTATTATAGATTTGGCAGAAGAAGAAAACTCTACTAAAGTTCCCCAACAAGAAGAAAAACTTCCATCAGTACTAGCGGAACCCTTACAAGAGCAACATGTTCTAGATAATTCCTTGAGGAGGAGTCTTCATAAGAGAAAGCATCCTGATAGATTTGGATATGATCTAATCTAGCCTCAAATCAACCATAGTTTGAAGGAATCTCTCTTTTGAGTCATGTCATTTCAGAGGATCCACAATAATTTTTTTTATGATATTGGAAAACTTGAGTAGGAAGTTACCATGACAGAAGAGTATTCTTCTTTGATGAAGAATCATACTTGGGATCTTGTTCCTCTTCCAAAGGGATGCAAGTTGGTTCGTTGCAAGTGGGTCAACCAAATATGTAGCACATGGATCTGTAGACAAACATAAGGCACCTCTTGTGGCTAAGGGATTTTCAGAGGTTGAAGGAATTGACTATTCTGAGACTTTCACTCCTGTCACCAAGATGGATTCTATTTGTCTTGTGCTTTCTCTTGTAACTTCCCAACGTTGGTTAGTTTACCAAATGGATGTTAAGATTGTTTTTTTGCATGGTGATCTACATGAAGATATTTACATGGAACAAACCCTCGTTTTGTGCAGGATTATTCACTTGTCTGCAGCCTTAGGTGATCTTTGTATGGTCTCAAACAAGCTCCTAGAGCTTGGTATGAGAAAATGGATAGTTTTCTGCTTTCTTCACGGTGCAACAACATTCTAAATAATAAAATTCTCTTACAAATTTTAGTCTTTTAGGCTTCAATTTTAGTCTCATTAGGTCTAATTATTTTTTGAGACAAGTTCATTTCCATTACATAGGCATTCACATTAATATTAATTTGTTAGACAATTTTAGTCTCTTAGGCTTCAAATAATTTGTTAGACAATTTTAGTTTCTTAGGCTTCAATTTTAGTCTCATTAGGCTTTGTTAAATGGAACATTGCTATCATTATAAAAATGTTCTAATTAGGAAAACTAGGTAACATTTACAAATTTTTTAAATAAAAATTTCACAAAAAAATCTTGTTATATAGATATTTATAAATCTTTAGTTAAGAATATTAAGGATATATTTGATTTAAATTTGACTAGCCAACATATATAAGTTTAATTAGTAAATCATTTAAAATCTTTTTCAAATAATTACATTTCTAAGTCAAGTATAGCTATAAAAAAATTTGCATTTATCAATTCATTTTGATGTAAATATATAATTGAAATTTTAAAATAAAAATGTAATTGAAATTTGAAATATATAAATTTTCAATGAAGTCTCTTTTTATTTCAAATAATTTAATCTTTACATATACCATTTAAATGATATAAACTAAAAACTATATAAAGTTAATTTATATATACAAATAAGCAATGACATGCCATCAAATAGCTCTGGTTTAGAATAAAGAAAGATTACATAGTCTCCATCAAAGTAACTTCTTATGATCTTACTTGTGGTCATATTTTTCTAATAATGTGTTATTTTAGTGAGACAACTCATAATGAATATTGTTAAGTTTAAGATATTTAATATAAGTAAAATAATTATAAAAAAATAATAGTAAAAATTTAAATTTGAGAAAACTACCTGATTTAAAATTTAAAACATTTTAATAACCTAAAAAATTATAAATGTCTACTTATAAAATAAGAGTGATTTAATAAATTTTAATCAACGTTGGATTACATTGCAACACCAAAGAATATTTATTAAATCTGGAATAAAACCAATAATGTTGGTATAAAAAAAAAAGTCTAATCCTTTTTCTAATAAGATTATACTTAAAAAACAATAGATTATTGTGGTAGACTGAGATTTTGGATGCAAACATTTTTAAATAAACAATAGATTATGGTGGCAGACAGATTTTGGATGCATTCATATTTAAATAAACCATAGATTATTGTGGTTGAATGAGATTTTGGATGCATTCATATTTAATAAACAATAGATTATTGTGGTAAACTGAGATGCATTTTCATGTAACCAATCAAAATGATATGAAGAAAGAGGAGAAAGAAAGCTCCCAATGCGTTGAATGGACAGGGGGCATTCAATTTCTGACGACCACCTTTAAGACTATCAAACAAGAAAATAAAGAAAAAGGACAGGGGGCATTCAATTTCTGACGACCACCTTTAAGACTATCAAACAAGAAAATAAAGAAAAAGGACAGGGGGCATTCAATTTCTGAGGACCACCTTTAAGACTGTTTGTCCAAGAAAGCTGCGTTGAAGTCCGGTCGAGCGAGAAAATGGATCGAGAAGCACGTGGGCTTGTCATAGTCAACCTAATTATGACGTTTGTGTGTGGAATGCGGTGGACTGTCTCATTTTTTTTGGCTACCAATAAATCCCAGGCTATCGGGCCATAAATGAGCGGCAGCGGTATATGCTCACCGTTTGATTTTG
The DNA here is from genome assembly GCA_000404065.3 of Pinus taeda. NCBI lineage: Eukaryota > Viridiplantae > Streptophyta > Pinopsida > Pinales > Pinaceae > Pinus > Pinus taeda. Next base: position 104,558 of record APFE030591363.1, read on the forward strand.
CTTGGGGTGAAATTTAACGATGGGTATATACAGCAGCCATTCATTTATGGCCAATAGCCTGGGAAATATGGTTCCTCGATTTTTTTTCTTTTCTTCACACAAAAGTTCTTGTTCTTTGCCCTTGGAAATTGGAATTTGAGGAAAGAGGAGACCCAATCATTGAATGCTGGAATGCTTAGATGTACACTATAGGAAATTCCTATTTCCACCACAAAATTTTAATTAATGCCCCCTGACATGTGAGGGAGATAAAGAAATATAGCTTTTTTTTGTCTTCCAGTCATGACCGGGAGCGTTATATTTCTTTATCTCCCCCACATGTGAGGGGGCATTAATTAAAATTTTGTGGTGGAAATAGGAATCACCTGCACTATCAGCTATTCAACCCACAAACCATTGACTCAAATGCATTGGCATTCACATTAGTATTTTTTTTTAGACAATTTTATTTCCATTAGCTTTCCAGGAGAGGATTGATTTTGTTGGTTTTCCCTTTTGTTTTTCCAACTGCACTGCATTTCTATGATTGTATTTGAATTGTTGAACCCCAGTCTGCATAACAGACATCACAAGTCCATTGTGTCAAGATAAGCAGAGGCCCAACAACATGAGGGTACCTGAAAATTCCGGGGTAGTGCATTGAGGGCAATTGTAGTTGCCCTTTTGGTGGTTCACCTTGATGGGCTTAATGAAGAAGGACAATGTCTGCTTGAGTTTAAGGGAAAGCTTAATGATCACTTCAGTAAATTGAAAAGTTGGGTGTCCACCGATGAGAGACGGTGTAAAGTGCAAAAACAGTACTGGTGATCCTACAGTATGGTCCCTCAATCTCAGTGGCATGAATTTGACTGGGAGCTTGTCTTCCAGTATTTCGAATTTGACTCATCTGAAAGTTCTGAACATTTCAATGAATAAGCTGTCTGGTGAGATGCTTCCTGAGCTTGGGGACTGCTTGGAGCTGGAGATTCTGGATGTGAGTACCAATAGCTTGCAAGGTAACATCCCTCCACAGTTAGGCAAGTTAACGTCCTTGACAAAACTTTATTTGTTTGAGAATGGCATTGGTGGAAATCTGCCACAAGAGCTTGGTAATCTCTCATCTCTGGTGGAGCTTCTTATCTATAACAATTTTCTTACTGGTTCATTGCCTACATCGTTTAAGAATCTCAAGAACTTGAAAGACTTCCGAGCCGGCCTTAATATGTTGTCGGGTCCAATTCCCCCGGAAATGGGAGAGTGTGATGGCTTGCAGATTCTTGGATTGGAAAATAATAATTTTCAAGGTGAAATTCCGAAGGAGTTAGGAAAGCTTCGGAACTTAACAACATTGATATTGTGGGTGAACGGATTCTCGGGTTCAATTCCTAAAGAGCTCGGAAATTGCAGCAAGTTAGAGAAGATTGCTTTGTATGAAACCAATTTGGTTGGAAGGATTCCATTGGAGCTTGGAAACTTGCAAAATCTAAAGACACTATATCTGTATGGGAATAATTTGAATGGAACAATCCCATGGCAGCTAGCGAACTGTGCTTTTGCAGTTGAGATTGTTCTCTCTGAAAACATGTTGACAGGATCCATTCCTTCAGAGCTTAGTCGCATTAAAGGTTTGCGGGTGCTTCTACTGTCTGAGAACAAACTTACGGGAAATATTCCTCGAGAACTGGGGCAGTTAAGAAATTTAGAGAGATTGGATCTGTCCCGCAATCAACTTAATGGCACTATCCCAACTGAATTCCAATATTTGACCTCTTTGGAATATCTACAACTTTTTGATAATTTCTTGACTGGTATAATTCCTCCAGAGATGGGAATTTACAGTAGACTAACAGTGCTTGATTTGTCACATAATCTTCTCAGTGGGAGTATACCTAGTCAAGTTTGCAAGCTTCGGCGATTGCTATGGTTACAACTTCAGTCCAATCAGCTGGTGGGGAATATTCCTTATGGTGTGACTACTTGCCTATCCCTAGTGGAGCTGCGTCTGGGAGAGAACAAATTGAGTGGTAGCCTACCCGTGGAGCTTTCCCGACTTGTATATTTGACTGCTGTTGAATTACATCAGAACCAGTTCAGCGGATTAATTCCACCAGGGCTAGGGAACTGCAAAACCCTGGAGAGGCTTGACTTTTCCAGTAACTATTTGGAGGGTAGCCTCCCGCCCGAAATTGGGAATCTTTTGCAACTAGAGAGTTTTGATATCTCATCAAATAAGCTTACAGGAAGCATTCCTCGGCAGCTTGGCGAATGCACAAGACTTCAACGACTTGACATGAGCAGAAATACTTTTAGTGGCAGTCTCCCAAAAGAGATGGGCAATCTTCTTGCTTTGGAATTACTGAAGCTTTCTGATAACAAACTGTCAGGACGGATACCTGGTATTCTTGGAGGGCTTTCCCATTTGACAGAACTGCAACTGGGTGGGAATAACTTTTCAGGACTTATCCCACCACAACTTGGTCATCTTACAGGCTTGCAGATTGCTCTAAATCTGAGCTGGAATAGGCTTTCAGGAGAAATACCATATGAACTGGGCAACCTGAGTTTGTTAGAATTCATATATCTCAATAACAATCAATTTGTTGGTCAACTTCCTGCGTCATTTGGAAAACTTTACAGTTTGATCGTGTGCAATGTTTCATACAATAACCTTACTGGGCCTCTGCCTAATATAACTATATTTCGCAACATGCATGTTAGTTGTTTCATTGAAAATCAAGGGCTCTGTGGACGACCATTGCCAGATGCATGTCAGCCCTTAAATGTATGGCCATCGGCCCTTCCACCTGCCTGGCGGAAGATGAAGAACACAAGGGGGGAAATTGTGGCCATAATTGTTGGCATGTTAGGGGGGTCTTTATTAATTATTCTGCTGGCCATCTACTGCTTTTCCCGGCAACCAGTACGTTGTGTGCTTGTTCCTCCAAAAGACTTTATTGTTTACTTTTTCCCAACAGAGGGCTTCACTCCACAGGACCTAGTAGAAGCCACAGATAATTTCTCTGAGACAGCTGTGATTGGAAGAGGAGCATGTGGAACAGTTTATAAAGCCACCATGCATTCTGGACAAGTTATTGCTGTCAAGAAGATCGCTTCTCAAAGCCAAAGGAACAATGTAGAAAACAGCTTCAGCGCTGAGATATCAACTCTTGGTAAAATCAGACACCGCAATATCATGAAGCTGTATGGTTTCTGCTATCACCAAGAATCAAAGCTTCTTTTGTACGAGTATATGCCAAAAGGAAGCTTGGGCGAGCTGCTTCATGGAAGTTCGTGGATATTAGATTGGGATACTCGTTACAAAATTGCCAGAGGAGCAGCATAAGGGATTTCATATTTACATCACGATTGCATACCACGAATTGTTCATCGAGATATAAAGTCCACCAATATTCTACTTGATGATGATTTTGAAGCGCATGTGGGAGACTTTGGACTGGCAAAGCTGATTGATGTTCCATATCCACTGTCAATGTCTGCTGTTGCTGGCTCATATGGCTATATTGCTCCTGGTACGTTATGTCTGCACCCTGACTGAATCATGTTTACTATTTCTCCGTCTTTCACTAAGAAATATGCTATTTCATTTGATGAGTTTCTACTGCATGGATATTCCTTCCCTGCACTGGCATATAATTCACATTTATTACTCAAGAATATGCATGAATGTGTTTTTACTGCATTCTGCATGGATATTCCTTCCCTGCACTGGCATATAATTCACATTTATTACTCAAGAATATGCATGAATATGTTTTTACTGCATGAATATTGCTTCCATGCACGATTTTCATATTTTTTCTACGCATAGGGAAACCAAGTTAGGGTTATTCGAATTCAAGTTAGGGTTAGCAACAAAATTAGGGTTATGCTCTTCAGGCTATGGTTCTTCTATTTTTTCTACGCATAGGGAAACCAAGTTAGAGTTAACAACAAAATTAGGGTTTATGATCTTCATTCAGGTTGCCATTTTTCTTTTTTTACGAAAGGAGACCAGGTTAGAATGAGCAACGAAAGTAGGGTTAGTATATTGGAAATAAGTTTAATTTATTTAACTGAATGATTTTTTCGAAGTTGCAGTGGGATTCATATTTATCATATTCAGCATTCCAATGTTGCAATAACGTTAAAATCTGGTGATGGGCTTCAACATTCATAGGCTATTTTCTAAACCTGGTTCATTCACAGGCTTTATTCAGATATATTTGGTGAAAAAAAGTACGGTACCAATTTTTTTAATTAATTAATAATAAATGAATTTTAATAAAATATCAAGAAGTAATATATATCCTAAATAGTTTAGTAACTTCCAGGGGTGTTTAGTTTGTATGGCAAATTTAATAATTGAGGTTTAAACTTTTTGATGTTTTTAGGTGGGTGTTTATAAGTATGGGTTTAATTTTAGAAATTATAGTGATAGTAGTTAGTCAATAGGTGTCAACAAATGATAAATATCAAAACACTTATTTTATTATTTGGATTATTTTTTTTATAAAAGTTAATTAAATTATAATTTTTTTTTAAAATTAAAATTATTGTGCCCAAGTCCCTTTACAATTTTAGTAAGAGAGAAATGTTGTAACTTAAGATTATATTGCCTCTACAACTTTAGTATGGGAGAAATGGTGTAACTTAAAATTACATTTAAATATAGTAAAATAATAATTTAACTTAACAAATTTAAAATAGTGATAACAAAAAAATTAATGTCCGCCATAATTAAAATAAGTCAATTTGCATCTTAATTTTACATAAATTAACAGATGTAATGTAGCAAAAAGTAAAAATAAATCAATATTAATAATTTTCCTTTTAGTACGAAAAAGAAATGTAATTTTTTCACTACTTAATACAGAGATAAATAAAAAATAATAATTTACTTTTTACTATGAAGAAGAATATAATTTCTTCACTACTTAATATAGAAATGACAATAAATAGTATTATTGATATTACATGTGATATTTAAAACAAAAAATATTTTACTATCAATGTATATATCAAGTAAAATAATTTTATATCTACTTTATATAGAGAAAAATAAAGTAATTTAAATTAAAAAAATTCTTATATCGTCACTTTTATAACTAGAGAGATGTGTAATTTATTTTATTTCTAATATGGAGTTGATATATAAGATTTTAAAAATATCAATAACATAGAAAAGTTTAGTAAAGTTTAGTGTAGGTTATAAATAAAATATTTCAATACATAATTTTTTCAATGATTAATATGGATTTGACATGCAATATTTTAGAAAATGTTAATAATAAAAATAATTAAATGTATGAATACACGAAAAAATATATATGAGGGGGCATGTTTTAACATTTTAATGTGGAGAATGTGAGCTTTAAATAAATATTTAAACGTCAACTACATATATATTATATCAGCTTAGATCCATCTTAACTTTGGATCTACCAAGCACCCAGAGGGATCAAATCTCTTTTCACTCTTTTATCACATATTTAAAAAGAGTTTATGGGAGCATACTCCAGTATTTGATTTACCAAGCACCAGAGAGGATCGAAATCTCTTTTCACTCTTTTCACTTTAAAAGATGTTTGCATCTCAAGAGATTTGACCCCTCTCAACGAGAGGTAGATCTAGAGTTAAGATGGATCTAAGTTGGTTATTGATTATATCATAGACTTTTCTACTATAAAAATAAAATAACATTGTTATTAATTATAAAAAGGATTATATATTAATATATTATATATATACAATTAATTGATGAAAATCCATTTCACAAAATTCTAAACTTCATCTTTTTGCTACCCAATATCCGTGTGTGTGTATTGAGTCATAACACCTGTTTCAATATGAGATGTATTGATAATACATTTATCTTTTAAAATTAATAAAAGAGCATACCTATTTGGAGATAATCTTAACGCGTAATTTAATGTATACTAATTTCCAACAGTTCTAAAGATTAAATTTTTACCATTACTTTAAAAAATATTACTAATTAAATTAAAAATATGAAAAATCTATTTTAAAAATAAATTCACTGATAAAATATTATTTATAAAAAAATATTTTAAATTTCAACACATATAAAACATAAATATATATCAAGACTATAGAATAAATATAATTAATGTTTTTAGAATATAAGAATATAATATAATATGATTTTTAGTTATAGAAAGCTATTACTTTTAGTATTTTTTGTTTGATTCATTTTTATAAAACAACAATAGTTATGATCATTTTCAATAATAATAATATATGAATTGTTTGAATTCTTATATTTTATAAAAACAAAATATATGAATTCTTTAAAATAATAAATTTCTTCTCGAACTACATTATATTCTTAATGATGTTGAATAAATTGTATTAATAGTATTTTATTAAGTTAATAACAAATTTATAATATTGATGAGTATTTAAAATTAAAAAAATTAAAAAATTTTAATTTCTTATTTCATAATATAAATTTACATATGTCATAATGATAAATTTACATACACATATATATAGCTAATCACTCTTTAATTTTAATATTAAAAAAAGTCAAGGTTTTATTTATATTTACAGTTTTACCTGGTTAATGATTATATTATATTTTAAAGAAAAATAATTAATAGTATAATCTATGTTATGAATTTATTTAAATTTAATTTATCTAATTTGCATATGTTAATGTAGATTTTGAGAATTTCTAAAAAATAGAGTTTGAGAATATATTTATATTTATGTTTCATATTGTACAGTATGAGGGACTAGGGTTTTTAGTATATCTATGATTTTGTTTATTATGAATAAATTAATTTAGATTTTGTTAGGATAATTTAATATAGTTTTTTTGTCGTTTTTAATTTTTAATTAGATTTTAAAATATTTGTGCTGGAATCATAGTTAAGAATCCAAATTTAATTAAATTTAATTTTATATAAAAAATATGAACTATATAAATTTTAATATAGAAAAAATTTTAAAAATATTATTTTAAAAATATATTTATAAATAAATTATCACTGTCATATTTTAATTTGATTTGCAGTTTAACCAGTGCAAATTTATAATTCTCTTTAATATAAAATAATTACCATTTTTAACATACTATTTACTATTTTTTATTAATATTTTTTATTTTTCCAATATAAAATGGTTGGTTAACAAGAAAATTCCATTACCAAATTGAAATTACCTAAATGAATTATTAAGCTTTCTGAATAGAATAGGCAAATTTCCAATTTATTGAGTCAAATTTGGTAACTACACTAGAAACTGACCAAAATTTGCACTGTTTCTGGTGAGATATTGAGTAGGACTACTTGCAAATCTGTTCCAAATACCAAAATTCTAAAAGCCTGCAAAAGTTATTTAAAAAAAAAAAAATGTGATATTTTTTTAACGTATCTTTATTAAATTGGTACACACTAGGATAACAAGAGTTATGGGAGAAAGCCGAATGCATAAATATTGATTTATTCCCACCTGAATGCAAGGAAAGAAAGAAAATAGGGAAGATGATCCAAAAAAGGTAAAGCAAATAGAGAAATTGGGAAAATGTTCAAATTTTCTATTGTTATATAAATATATAGTGTTAATAGGAATGTTTGATTTATTTTTCTCTAAACAATGTGTACTCTAAATTGAGCTATATAAATTATTAAATTCAATTAAATAAAAAAATCATATTGGGTTATTAGGAAATTCAACCATATTTATAACATAATCCTATCTAGCAACCTAACCT
>APFE030591363.1:114384-131387 GCA_000404065.3 Pinus taeda
AATTCTTAACTTTATCGTTTTTGCTACAATATCATGCTTTATGATCAATACACCATGTTCAATATGAGATGTATTGATATGACATTTTCTTTAATTAATTAAAAGAGCATAACTAATTTGGAGATGAATCTTAACTCTTAATTTATGAATAGCTATTTATAATTATTCCAAAAAACATATTCCATATAGATTAATTTTTACCCATTTACTTAATAATTATACTAATTAAATTAAATTATTGAAAAATTTATTTTTAAAATAATTCACTTATAAATTTAATTTTATAAAAATAATTTAAATTTCAAAACACATATTAAAAAAACTTAATTTAGTATTATTAAAAGAATATAATATAATATGATTTTTAGTTTTATAGAAAGGACTTTACTTTTAGTATTTTTGTTTGAATTTTTTTTTATAAACAAAATTAGTATGAATCATTTTCAATAATAATAATAATAATTTAAATTTTATTTTTATAAAACAAAATATTATGAATCTTTTTTAATAATAATAAATCTGTAGAATTGAGGCTTCTGTGATCCATCATATTTGTAAAAAGAACTTCGGTGTAAATCACATAAAAAGATCATTGTCGACGCGTTTCGAACCAACTAGTGTGGTTCATCGTGCCTTAAGTAAAAAATTAGCCGCTTATCTTTTTAGCCGTTGGAGTCTCTGCTCAGACTATTTAACTTGCTGGACTGGATCTGTTTCTTCAACTTGTCCTGATGATAAACCACACTAGTTGGTTCGAAACGCGTAGACAATGATCTTTTTGTGATTCACGTCGAAACTCTTTTTGCAAATAATAAATCTTCTGAATACATTATATTTTTAATGATGTTGAATAAATTTATTATATACTATTTTATTAAGTTAATAACAAATTTATAATATTGATGAGTATTTTAAATTAAAAAAAAAAAAAATAATTTCATATTTTTCATATAATAAATTAACATATATATCATATTGATAAATTTACATATGTCATAATGATAAATTTACATACACATATATATAGCTAATCACTCTTTAATTTTAATATTAAAAAAAGTCAAGGTTTTATTTATATTTACAGTTTTACCTGGTTAATGATTATATTATATTTTAAAGAAAAATAATTAATAGTATAATCTATGTTATGAATTTATTTAAATTTAATTTATCTAATTTGCATATGTTAATGTAGATTTTGAGAATTTCTAAAAAATAGAGTTTGAGAATATATTTATATTTATGAATTTATTTAAATTTAATTTATCTAATTTGCATATGTTAATGTAGATTTTGAGAATTTCTAAAAAATAGAGTTTGAGAATATATTTATATTTATGTGTCATATCTACAGTATTAGGAGTTAGGGTTTTTAGTTATATCTATGGTTTTTTTATAGGATAAATTAATCTAGATTTTTTAGTATAATTTTCATTATATTTTTTTTTGTCGTTTTTTAATTTTTATAGATTTTTAATATTTGTTGGCTGGAAATCATAGTTAAGAAATTTAAATTTTATTATAAATTTATCTTAATAAAAAAATATGAACTACATGAATTTAATATAGAAAAATTTAAAAATATATATTTTTAAAATATTATTTTAAATAAAAAATTATCACAATCATATTAATTGATTTGCAGTTTAACCAGTGCAAATTTATAATTCTCTTTAATATAAAATAATTACCATTTTTAACATACTATTTACTATTTTTTATTAATATTTTTTATTTTTCCAATATAAAATGGTTGGTTAACAAGAAAATTCCATTACCAAATTGAAATTACCTAAATGAATTATTAAGCTTTCTGAATAGAATAGGCAAATTTCCAATTTATTGAGTCAAATTTGGTAACTACACTAGAAACTGACCAAAATTTGCACTGTTTCTGGTGAGATATTGAGTAGGACTACTTGCAAATCTGTTCCAAATACCAAAATTCTAAAAGCCTGCAAAAGTTATTTAAAAAAAAAAAAATGTGATATTTTTTTAACGTATCTTTATTAAATTGGTACACACTAGGATAACAAGAGTTATGGGAGAAAGCAGAATGCATAAATATTGATTTATTCCCACCTGAATGCAAGGAAGGAAAGAAATTAAGAGTTATGGGAGAAAGCCGAATGCATAAATATTGATTTATTCCCACCTGAATGCAAGGAAAGAAAGAAAATAGGGAAGATGATCCAAAAAAGGTAAAGCAAATAGAGAAATTGGGAAAATGTTCAAATTTTCTATTGTTATATAAATATATAGTGTTAATAGGAATGTTTGATTTATTTTTCTCTAAACAATGTGTACTCTAAATTGAGCTATATAAATTATTAAATTCAATTAAATAAAAAAATCATATTGGGTTATTAGGAAATTCAACCATATTTATAACATAATCCTATCTAGCAACCTAACCTAGTTGCGGATTATATATATATATTATATAATATATATATATATATATATATATATTTCCCAGCTTCCAGTAAATTAGTGTGTTTTATGGAAGTAGCTCTACTACTCATAAGTAAATTAGTGTGTTTTATGGAAGTAGCTCTACTACTCATAAGTCTGCGGTAGGTACTAGTAGGATATTGGATTGTGCACCATGTTCTTTGGGGCTCTCAAACAAAACACAGACCGAGCACTATATATATAAATTATTATCAATGCGTTGCGTCTACGTGTCACACTGGAGTCCCATTTGTTTGAAGGCGCACGCGTTTTTATTTTTAAATATTTAGGAGTCTAATCAAATGTCAGTCTCATCAAATGTTAGTTTTATTCCAGCAAAAGGTTTATAAAGGTATTGAGAAATGCTATTAGTCTTTTATTTCTTAAAAGATAAGTAAGTTCGAGGAATTTTGACATTGATCTTTCTTTTCCTTCTATTGCTCTTTTTTTTTTCTTCCCTTGTTTTTCTTTGTTCTTAACTCAATAATTTCTTCTTTAATCTTATTCTCTTGTTGTTCAAATATTTGAAGTAGATTCTCATTTCATATGTTTGATTTTTTCAAATCTAATTGTAGAGAGATGATCTCAACTTCAAGTTCTTCACAATATTGTTTCCTTTCATTTATTTTTTCTGTTACTAATGCAATATTTATTGATTAATCATGGTCACTATACTGCAACTTATTCTCAATATTGTTAATCCTTTTCAAAGAAGAAACATGTTTTCTTTTAACGTTAAATACTTCCTTTAACCTTTCTTCTTCTGAAAAAAAAAAATTCCATCTGATATAATAAAAGTTCATGTCATAAAGTTAATAAAGGAAAAATAAGACTAAGGTCATGGGACACATATTCCAAGTTGAATGTTGGGAAAGACATTCTAGTGGGTGTTCATTTGGTTTATTATGGCTAAGAGGGAATTGGCAAAGGCTTTGGAAAAGCAAGAGGCATTAATTGGCATTTTATTTATGAATATAAACAAAATTATTAGGAGAAAATGACGGTGAAAGGTCATAGGTTGCATGTGAGGACAAAAATGAAGGAAAATAGAGGCCTCATTGATAAAAAGGCTTATGAGAATTAGTTCACAAACTTTTGTCAATTTTAGCTTGGAGCTTTCTCTATTCTCTATACTCTCTCATACTCTTGCACACTTAGAGCATTCTTGGAGCACTCTATCTTTGGAGAAAGGAAGGCAAAGGAAGGACAAGAAAGAAAAGGGAAGCAAAGATCAAGCAAGGAAGAGGTGGATCAAGCAGCTACAACAAGATTACTTGTTGGTATCGAGTTGCATGTATGATCTACTTTGTAGTTTTGGCATGCATGGTACATGCATGTGTGTATTTAGTTTTCTTGTTGTCATTGGCATGAGTTTTCACAGGTGTGACATTGGTTTTAGCCTTTTCTTGCCATTTCCGATAGCCATGGTGTGATGGGGTTCTCTTACTCGTTTGAGTTGGATGATTAGATGGTTTCGAAACTGAGTAAGGTGGTCTCAAGAAAATTCCCAAAGCTCTATTAATCTCTGGACCGGTAAAGGTGGGATATGTGCAAATCATAAGGGTGGAGATGGGAAAATTCCTCACGGTTCAGATGGAGATATCTAGAGGCATCTGTGCTTGTATAGGCCTAGTGATCTTTATATCGGTATATGGTGGAATTGCGGTAATTCCTGGTAGTGTATGTTTCTTGTTTGGGCATAGGAATCCATTGGTAGGATATATAGTAAAGCCTAGTTGTATAGGTGCTTACTTCGAGCCTAGAAATCCTTGCCCAGTTTTGGCGGGACATGCAGTAAATCATGAGAAACATGGTTGGTTTTGTTGTGAGTCCCATATTCATGCTTAGAATATGGCACGAGAGTGATTGGATGAAAGAAACATTTGGTTCAACGTAATCTATGGTAGGGTGGTACGTGGAAGTCCCTGACTTGGTTGGCTTTTGCATATGTTAATAAGAGATTTTTTGCTCTTGTGTTTTATGTGTAAATGTGATTTTTATTATGTGTCTTAAATGGTTGTCCTATCGTTGATATTTCTTTGGTTATATGTTGGTTATAAGAATGGTTTATGATAGACTTGAGTTATGGCTCTCTTAATGTTTTGATTGGTAAATGAAATGTAAATGATTGTATGACCTAATAGATGATAACGTGACTATTGTGAGAGGGCATCAAACCTTCTTGAATAATATCATATAAGTATGAGGCCCTTATGTTCATATGTGTTTTTATGACCTGTATATTACATGTTCATTATGTGTTTGACGAAATGTTTGTCATGGTTAGGATGAGTTAGGCTAGGTGCGTGTTTAAGTTTTGCATTAGAGGCCTTGTCTTATTTTTAATTATCACTTCTGAGTGTTTCATCAAGTTCTGGCCAGAGGCCTGGGTCATAGCCCTTAAGAAGTGGTTTAAATCCCACGGTCATTGACGCATAACTCGCTAAAAAAGTGTTATGGAGAATTTGGTATCTACGGATCAATACTAATTCCCTAGATGAGTAGCCACATCTAGAACAATATTTTAAAGCACTTTAGCCTTTTCCTATAAGAAATAGATAAGACAAAGAAGATGAGAAGACCTACTTGTAGTTCTGCTTTCCTCCTATCTCCTTTGTATCGATCCTATCGCTCCTTCCCGTGCTTAACACGCTTGAGAAGTACCTGTAAACACAACAAAAGACAAAGAACTGATCAAAGAAAAAGATCTATTGAATACAAGTAAATGGAATCAAATACATTTCACACATATAAGCATCATATGACAATACAAACATATGGGAGAAAGGTTCAAATACTTTATTGAATAGAAGGAGGAATTACAACCATTGTGTCTGATTCAAAGTCATTCCTCCAACCTGGATCCCATCCACATCACATCAAAAGGATGACAAACTTGTAGCATTACAATACTTGCTTTAAAGCCAAATCTCATAGTAGCATTATCTCCTTACAATTCAACATAATCCAACCCCTGATCACTTAGATGAGTGGTCAATTTATAGGAGGATGAAGGAGGTTTTGTCATAAATGGTGGCATTGAATGGTCTTCTATACTTAGAATTAGTTCCATGGAGGAAGGGATGAGAGGATAGGATGCACCTTAACTCATTCCTCATCGATTGTATAGCTCATTGGAGATGATAAGTGAGGGAACCTTCTAGATGACTCCAAAAGATAAGAATATTCCTCAAACCCTATGTAAATTTCACTCAATCTCACCTAGCCAGGTGAAAGGAAGACTAAGTGCTCTGCAAAGCACCCTGGCAGTGGCCTCAACTACTCTACAACACACCTTCATAAGGGCTTACCTGCGCTGGTCCCTCTAGAGGTTGTTTTTGAATGTCTTCAAGTCATGAAACTGTCTGGGAAGGATGCATTCAAAGGGGTGACTTGTTTAGGGCATGTAGCAACTAAAATTAGGGTTTGGTGAGCCCTAAAACACTAATTTGGATTATGGGATTGATGTGCCCAAATGGATCTGTAACAATTGCCCCCTAAAGCATGAAGTCAGAAAAATGCCAATGTCAAATGAAATGCTTTACGATGTGATGAGGAGGTTCAAAGTGGAAGGTGACCTGTATCAATGACAATACATATATCATGTTCTTTGATTTTACATAAATTGTTGAGGGAAGGCATACCCATGCTCAGCTTATAAACTTTCATTACATGTACACAAACAGTCGTCTACAAATATAGATCCATGATCAGAATAACCATCAATGTAAAGCCATTGTACATATGATTTAGTACTCCTGAAATCGCAACCCACATGGATGAAACTAGATCCAGGGTCTTCAATCTCGTTCAACCGTTCACTCAAGTACAAGTCTAACCATGTGAATATGTGATCTAAAGTTGAACATGGGAAGACACCATCTGATTACCAGCCAATGATGTAAGTTGTTAACATATGCAAGAGAAATCACCAATAATGATAATGATCCTCAAGGTACTGCAGTACATTCTGCATGGTGTGAATGGATGATTTGATGTCGAACACCATACAAAGTCTTTCAGTCGAAGGCCATTGATGTATGCCTATCGCCGGAAGTGAGAAACTTGTCATTGATGTATGCGAGCTTCAAGGTACTGAATGGGTGTTTCTAACTCAACTTCTTGGATAATGAGTTGATGTCGATAAGAAGTGAATCGTCGGAGGAGGGCCTTGATGTATCCCACATCAACGACACGAAACGAGTGTAGTGATTTTATAGATGGAATTTGACTAACGACACAAAGTTTAGGAATGGCGGTTATGAAATTGAAGGTTTATGGTATTGCAAAGGATGACTTCTCTTGAACATATCAGCGACACTGAATGAATTGGCACCATTGACCCAAAACCAAAGTAATGGATGGTGTGATAGACCATAGTGTGATAACCATCAAGCAGATAACCCAACCCAAATAATCTGAATGAATTGGAAACATTGACCCAAAACAAAAGTAATGGATGGTGTGATAGACCATAGGTATGATAATCGTCAAGCAGATAATCCAACCCAAATAGTCACAGATATGAAGTGAAAGTGTCATGTTCAAGAGCGACCTACTACCATAAAGTGGTTTTCCCCTTTTTGCCATTTTCCCCAATCATTTCTGACCAACACCTCTTTATTTTTTATCAAGCTTGAGGAGGATAACATATGCTTGTTTTATAATTTCACCCTTCGGGCAAATCCATCACTATTTGATGTTTTAACGAGTCTAGCGAAGGTGAAACTCGGTCATGTCTAGATGGACAAGTTTGTCGCTATTTGATGTTTTAACGAGTTTAACGACAAAGATAACTCGGTCCTTTTCATGTTTAGATAGTTTGAAAAGGGACAAAAAGAAAATTCCACAAGTTCTTTTTCATAAATTAATCTCTCAAGCCCAAAAAAGCGTAAAATAATACAAGAGAGATATCATTTCCAATCGGTTAACGAGTTGGAAAAGTCAAGAGCTCGGAAATCTTTTCATGTTTAGAGAGTCTAAAAAGAGATTAAAGAGGACTCCACTTTGAGGAACGAGTGGTGTCTATTGGTAGCAACTGGTTCCGATAATGTTGGAACTTCTCAAAACATGTTGATTTATGTGAAGAGGCTGGCTAATAAGACCACTCATTGCAACTGTTCCTCAAAAACGGTAAAACAACCGAGTGAAAGTGTATGATCGACCAAAGGGATGATGGCGATGGGATGAAAAAAACCAAGTCTCATCTGACGAAAAACACTGATAGAATGGCAATCATGAGCGTTAAAATAGAAATGGGTTCATTTTTAGACAAGCTTGAACCATATGGAACTATGATTGGATTCAGTTTCATGTTTACACAAGCTTGAAACGAAAAAATATGCTTGGATTCATGGGTTCATTTTTAGACAAGCTTGAACCCTAGGGAACAATGCTTGGATTTAGTTTCATGTTTACACAAGCTTGAAACGAAAAACTATGCTTGGATTCAGTTTCATTTTTACACAAGCTTAAAATGAAAAACTATGCTTGAATTCAATTTCATTTTTACACAAGCTTAAAACGAAAAACTATGCTTTAGATTGGTTTACATGCCCCCAGCATGATGAAAGTGAAAGTGATCTGTAACCAGATGGAAGTCGTTGCGGTGAAGGAGGATGGTTATCCAACACCTTCCTAGCTTCGTCTAGATAGACAAAGGTGAATGGGGTGATTCTCTTCACATAACCTACAAGGAAACTTAACTTTACCACTAGGTGCATGCCCCCCAAGCTTCATTACATTCACCTAAGTAGACTGCTTGTGGCTATCAAGTGGATGGAATGAAGGTTCATTTACGAGATCAAGTGAAAGACTAGACTGGGATTTTACGAGATCTACTCAAAGACTCGACTTGGAACTTTGCTCCAGGGGACCTTGTTTCATTTTCTAATGAGCTTGACACAAGACAAGGAACTCTGCTCAGATTCCTTGTTTCATTTTTTAATGAGCTTGACACAAGACAAGGAACTATGCTCTAATTCCTTGTTTCATTTTTTAACGAGGTTGACACAAGACTAGGAGCTATCCTCATGTCCTTGATTTCATTTTTTAACGAGCTTGACACAAGACAAAGAACTAACCTCATAGGCCTATTTCATTTTTTAATGAGGTTGACACAGTAAAAGAACTATCCTCATACCCCTGGTTTCATGACCCATGATAGGAGGTCGTGACTTCCAACAGGTTCTCATTGATGGGAGAACAATGCTTTGGAAGGAGAGATCTGGTTCCAATACCCCCAGTACATAATGTACAATATCACGGTTGATTGTCTGTTGATGTAGGCACAGAACGGGTTGCCACATAATTAATTCGTGGCGGGGATGATACCATTGGTACAAAAGGACCATTTAGGGAAGATGGTTGACTGGAAGCCATACTTGGACCGAGAAATGAAAGCTGGTCAATGGTGAAAATTTTTCCTTCATGTGGGAAACAAATCACTCTAAAGAGTGTTGAAACAATAGCTCCCATGTCATAAACATAGTCGCGCCCAAGAAGTAAATTATAATATAAAGGGCCTGGGACTACCATTACATTCAGATAAATGATTTTTCCTCCCAAAGTAATAGGCAACTGAGGAAGGACCCCTAATGGTTGACTGGTTCTTCTATTAAAAGCCAATAGATTTTGGGTAATAGGCACAACTTGCGGTGAATCGAGTGCTTTCCAAGTAGTAGAGGAAGGGATACTCACAGATGCACCTTCATCTATAATAGTGCCCGATGCAAGCATATTACAAACCTGTACTATGATCTAGAAAGGCAAATAAGAAGGAAGACAAAATCCTGCCAATCGATTCCAATCAAAGGAAGTGACTAGACTACTTGGAGGGGGTACCGTAAGAACAAGAGAATTAACCCCTTGAGTTACGAGAGTGTGAGAATTTTCCTTCTGTCTTGATGGAATAGGAGGAATTCCCCCAAGCTCATTGGAATCTAAATAAACAAAAAGAACCTGAGTGGTATCATATTCACTCTCTTCGGGAAAGGTACAATTTGCTAAAGGCGAAATTGGGTCAATTATTACCTCGACCTGTTGATTTGGGTCGGGTATAGACTCATAGGATTCACTTTTAGAGAGAGTGGGTTTAACCGACAATTGATTTTGGTCAGTTAATTCATCAACTAGTGAAGGATTAAGGGAGAGTCTCTTGTAACCAGATGGAAGTTGTTGCGGTGAGGCAGGACGGTTATCCAACACTTTTTTGGCTTCATCCAGATAGGGACAAAGGTGAATGGGGTGATTCCCTTCACATAACCTACATGGAAACTTAACTTTACCCTTCTTTCCATGAACTTTACTACCACTAGTTGATGGTTTGTCACCAGCATGCTCTTCAGAAGTTGATGACACAATATGATGTGCACAGGGAGACCATTCTTCTAAGATCCGAGGAATATCAGGACAATTTTGAAGAAGATGGTCTCTTGAAAAACGTTTGCATGGATATCAAACTTTGTGAGGCTTGACAGATGGTTTCTCATTAGATGTTTCATTCAAAGCAATGGTTTCTTAGTTGCCCCTTTGTTGAATTTTCTTCTTCTTCTTCTTCTTCCCTTTCTTCTTCTTCTTAGCCACCTGATTACTAGTACCAATACTTTCACCAAGTGAAGAGGAAGAAGGGGA
The DNA here is from genome assembly GCA_000404065.3 of Pinus taeda. Lineage (NCBI taxonomy): Eukaryota > Viridiplantae > Streptophyta > Pinopsida > Pinales > Pinaceae > Pinus > Pinus taeda. The sequence continues at coordinate 124,471 of APFE030591363.1, forward strand.
GGAAGAAAAAACTGAGGAAGAAGGTAAAGGGTCAACTTTAGGATCAACTGGAGGTTGATTTTGTCCAGTTGGAGGTGTACTCAATTGTGGAGAAATCATGACATTTTGAACCAAGGAGGTTGAAAACAACCATACTGGCAAGTAAATGGTAAGTCCCGGAAGGGACAATGTAGCCATATAAGGCGCACCAATATTTCCAAAAGAAGGAAAAGGACTAGGATTCTCATCGAAAGGAATTCCTTGATCAGTGGACTCCGGATTTGTCGCCATATGTCTCAACCTAATATTAACTAAGGAGCGAGCATGGAGGATGTTATTCATGATCAATTAAATTTATTTTAATCAAAGTAACATAACAAAACAAAAGAGGGATAATCAAGGAAAAAGGTTTACCAAGCAACTGTGAACTGTAGAATACCTCCTGGTGAACTAAGAAGTACGGGCAGGCAATCTCCCCGAATGCTGTGTTCGGTGTATCACAGTTTACAAGGCAGCCAACTTGGTTACTTAAGGATGGATAGCAACTTAAAGTTTTCCTCCCATATATACCTGAAGGTACGTGGAGGCCCAGTCCGTATAAGCATTGTCTAATGCAAAACCGCACAGTGAGAGCATTCCCATATACTTTACGTACTGTAACACTGCCCTATATACCCGAAGGTACGTGGACAAGCTACGATATACTCACGTACGTGGAATGAGGTATCACATTCGGGATGTATTGCAGACAAGTTAGTGATATATTCTTTGTTTTATGACATTGGAACACGTCTCTAGCCTAGAACCACTAAATGCTTTTCGTTAGGTGACAATACTCCATTAGGTAAATTCAGATAAATTTTAAGTTGATCTTCTTTAGAATTTACCTTTTAGGGTTCACCACGTGATGTATGTTTGCAATTCCTAAAATTCAACTAATATGATAAGCATGCTTTCCATTCAATTTAACAATGAAAATCCTTAGCTAGTAGGGATAGAGCAATCAAATTTTTGAAAAAAAGCAAAGAGCACATCTAATGCAATTTCCCTAACTATTCCTTTCAAGCATTCACAAACTAAAATATGAATGATGCAAGTTTTTCTTTTTGATTTCCTTAATGTGAATATGAACAAAAGGAAATATGCACATACAATCAATCAATCTTTCATAAGAACGAAGACTTTTACGACAGTTCTAATTCGAAGGAAGAGAAGACTTTACAACACTTTCTTTCGAATGAAGATTAATCAACTATATTCTAAATTTGACTATAGATTGATAATGACAAAGAAAACATTAAAGAAACATTAATCAATCAAATCAAAGTAGGACTGGCAAAGGATATAAAAATTTGTTCTTTGATACATGACATTCATTGATCAATCAGCAAGCAAATAAACAGAGAAAAGTTGGTAAAAACACTTACCAAAGGTGGGAATTTGACCTAAGATTGATCATTGCAGGTCAAAGAGGGCCTAACTATGCTGCAGAGCATTGTCTCTCACTCAAGGGTGCTCTACAGAGCACTGTCCCCTGACCAAGCCTGTGTTAGCTTCTGAGAGGCCACTCAAGAGTCATCTAACCTCAATTTTTGACCAAAATTCAATGCAAAGGAGCTGAAATACACTCAATGAAAACAATTAGGGTCTACAAGAATGTCTTAGGAGGTGAATAAGATACTAGGAAATGTGATTCTTCCCCAGTGGAGTCGCCAATTTGTTTTGGAGAATTTGGTATCTACGAATAAATACTGATTCCCTAGATGAGTAGCCACATCTAGAACAATAGTTTAAAGCACTTTAGCCTTTTCCTATAAGAAATAGATAAGACAAAGAAGATGAGAAGACCTACTTGTATTTTCACTTTCCTCTTGTCTCCTTTGTATCGATCCTGTCGCTCCTTCCCGTACTTAACACACTTGAGAAGTACCTGTAAACACAAACAAAAGACAAAGAACCGATCAAAGCAAAGGATCTATTGAATACAAGTAAATGGAATCAGATACATTTCACACATATAAGCATCATATGACAATATAAACATATGGGAGAAAGGTTCAAATACTTTTTTGAATAGAAGAAGGAATTACAACCATTGTGTCTGATTCAAAGTCATTCCTCTAGCTTGGATCCCATCCACATCACATCAGAAGCATGACAAACTTGTAGCATTACAATACTTGCTTCAAAGCCAAATCTCATAGCAGCATTATCTTCTTACAATTCAACATAATCCAACCCCTAATCGCTTAGATGAGTGGTCAATTTATAGGAAGATGAAGGAGGTTTTGTAATAAATTGTGCCATTGGATGACCTTCCATACTTAGAATTAGTTCCATGGAGGAAGGGATGAGAGGATATGATGCACCTTAACTCATTCCTCATCCATTTTCTAGCTCATAGTAGTTGATAAGTGAGGGAACCTTCTAGATGACTCCAAAAGATAAGAATATTCCCCAAACCTTATGTGAATTTCACTCAATCTCACCCAACGCAGGTGAAAGGAAGACTAAGTGCTCTACAGAGCACCCTGGCAGTGGACTCAACTGCTCTGCAACACGCCTTCATAAGGGGTTACTTGCGTTGGTCCCTCTAGAGGTTATTTCTAGATGCCTTCAAGTCATGAAACTTTCTAGGAAGGATGCATTCAAAGGGGTGACTTGTTTAGGGCATGTAGCAACTGAAATTAGGGTTTGATGAGCCCTAAAATACTGATTTGGATGATGGGATTGATGTGCCCAATGGATATGTAACAAAAGGACTGTAGTCACTGGGAAGCAATCCTATGGGAGAAATTGGAGGGTTTCATTTGCATGGAGGCCTTGTCATGGGAGCAACTGGAGGTTTAGTTTAGTAAAAGGCTAAGTTAACTTAGGGTTTGGGTAGCTAGAGTGGTTGATTAGCTCCTAGGCGTCTTGTAGCAACTAAGGGAGGTCTGTAAAGTGTTCTTATGTCAATTCCACTTCCTTAAGGCTATCTAGGAGGTCAAATCATATCATAGTAACTCTTCGTCACATATTTACCCCAGTGGACCGATAAGATTGGGTAAGTGTGGAAGGAGGGTGTTATAGAGTGTTATCAGAACGGGTTCCATTCTCTTTAGGTGACATCTAGTTTCTGGTCTCTTTTGGTGATATCTAATACCACATAGTGGTATTAAATAAAAGTTCACCCTTTAGAATGGATGAGTGGAATGTGTTTTTCATGCATGCATGTAGGTTGTATATGTGCTTGATGTGTATGCATGGTGATGGTCATTGTTGTGATTGTGTTGTCATGTAGAAGTTGAAGGTGTTTTTTTTGGGATTTTTTTGACATGAATGCATGTTAGTTGAATATGCATTTGTTGTGTATCACTATTGCTTATGTGGATGTATGCATGCATTGCCACGGTTATAGTTTTCATGAGGTCATGGTATGCAGTAGGTATTGTGATGCATGGTAACTAGATAATGACTGAGATAATGTTGATATATTGTTATATGATTATACATGTATCATGCTAATATGGTTGATCTTGTAGATGAGAGATCCTCCCCTAAACTATATTGAGGTATGTTCATTATGTTTATATTTTGGTTTAGTTGACATGATATACTTGCAAGAAGAAGAGAAAACATGACTGGCAAGATGGTAGACTATAGTTCACGAGATTCTCCCTATAGATGAGATGAGCAGTGTGGTGATGGGTACTCTCCTGACATTGAAAACGCATTGAGAAGTTTGAAGGTAGAAATAAGAAGTTGCAAAGCAAATAATGACATAATCATTCAGGCACAAGAGAAACAAGCAGAGGTTAATGTAGTTATCCTTCAGAGTTCTTCAGATTTTCAGAGACATGGACTGCTTAGGATCAGTCATGGACAGGAGCAAAGGACTAATGGGGCATATGGTAGCAAGTCTTATGGTGAGCACAGGTCAGTTAGAGATGACAAGATCAAATATGGCAAGTTCTTGGATACGCCAGCTAGGAGAGGTGATGGACATAGGTTCTATTCTAGTTATGGTTCTGAAAGGTACCATGGTCATCATCATTATCATCCTTACAGGAGGAATGATAGGTGATATTTTCTAGATTAGCTCAAGAAAGCCAAGCCACCTACCTTTGATGGATATTTGAAGAAGCCGGAAGATGTAGATGCATGGTTACTCAGGATGAAGAAGTTCTTTGAGCTACATGATTACAAATAGAATATGAAGGCCAAAATAGATATATTCAACCTCAAAGGGAAAGAAGACATATGGTGGGGAGATGTGAAGAGGATTAGAGATATCCGAACAGAGGAGCTGAGTTAGCATGAATTCAAGAGACTTTTTCGGAAGAAATAGTTTCCAAAGAGGTATTATGACAGTATAGCTAAGGAGTTCTATGAGCTAAAGATGGGATAAATGACAAATAAGGAGTATACGACCAAGTTCCTGGAATTTTTTAGGTATGTACCATATCTTAAGGATGAGAAAGCCAAAGTTTAAATATTTTTCATTTGATTACCATTAGCGTTTAAAGATCGGATTGAGTATGATGAGCCTCAGTCACCTGAAGAAGTCATTGGGATTTTAATCACTGCTATGAGCAATCAAAGTGTAAGACAAAATCTCAACAAGGTTGGAAATGGAAAGACAAGATTAAAGGTAAATGGAAGCCGAAAAGAACAAGGCCTTAGGTTGTAGGTGAGAAAGATAATGTTGCACCTTACAAGAATTTTAATGGATCTCAGCCTGGAGAACAACAGAACAGAGGTGATGGTAGGAGACAGTTGCAATGTTGGACATGTGGTTAGGAGCATCTTACAAAAGATTGTTTGCAAAATCAAGGAGGCGAACCTTAGATTTACAGCGCATAGGAAGTGCAGACAACTTAGGAATGTTGTGCAGAGCATTCCTAGTATCTATGCAACATTGGATAGTAGGCATACAAATCACCAGGAATCCATTATCGAGATGAAAATTAAGCTTTGTGATCAAATTGTTTTTATTTTTATTGACCCTGGATCTTAATTATAGTTATGTTAATATTTACCTAATGGATAAGTGTGATTTTAATAAAGAAGTACATGCATAATCTTGGTTAGTGAAGTTGGATATATCTAATGTCCCAAAAAGCAAATAATAGTGCTAAACAAGCAAAATACACATATGAAAGAAAAATCCAGACAATAATTAAACACCCATAAAATTCCACAAGAACTGCACCAAACTAAGCCATTTTATTATCAAAGGAGAGTACAATGGATGGAATGTGTGCACATGGCTTGCTAAAGCAAGCTAGACAATCCGAAGTGAGAAAAATGCTACCCGAATGCAAAGGAAAGACATCTCCTCAATGTTCTACGATGGCCCTAGAAATTCTGTAACTGTGGGCTAGAAGATGCCCCTGTTTGAGCCACAAACATTGCTCAGAAAATTCTACCTAATTACTTTAGATCTCTCCACCAAAAACCCAGAAAGGGTTTGGCCTATCTCCAAGTCAAAATGGAACCCTCAAAATGGTGCAAATTTTCCAGCTAACTCATAATTTAGCCTGTTATAAGAATTAGGTTTTCAGTCTCAAATATTGCCTAGAAAATTCCAAAAAAATTCCATGGCCCCTCTCACAAAACCCACAAAAACCCTGAAATGATTTGGCCTGATTTTGACCTCCCAAAATCGACCCCCAAAAGGCACTCTAAAGTCCCTAATAATTCTACACTATCTGCTACAAAGATATTGCTGAAAACGCCACCTCCGGTGCTCAGAAAATTATACAAATTTATATATGGGGTCCTTCCGGGAATAACCAGAAATTGAGATCTAATTGGGATATTCTCTTCTCAATTTTCGGAGAATCCTGCCAACATTGTCTCTTCGCATCTCGTCAATCCCCTGTTGATTCCTAATAAGATCAGTATTTTTCTTTTGCCTATCAATACTTGTTGTATGATCGTAATCACAAGAACGTATAGCATCGTAAATATCAACAGTAGAACAAGGACCATTCATGATATTGAAATCAGTACCCTTCCAATCCTCCTCAATAATATCATTAATAAACATTTCCCTGATAATTCTTTCACGATCAATAATATCCCGCTCATCTAGTATAACAGGTTGTACTGGTGGTCTGGGAATATTTGTCAAATTGATAATATCTGAATATTTTGTATAATGAGATAACTATATGATAAGAGAATCGTAATCTGTTAGTTGTTCATTTTCCGAAGTAGTTCCAAAAAATGGTTCCATGACAGTCGCCAAATATTAGAATCTTCTTGTTTATTCATAAGGAATGAATCTTCTTCAGAAACACGTACAGTGACTTAATTTTTTACTCTATTTTCTTCCATTTATTGGGTTTTATCTAGGACATATCTGTGGGGATAAATTTGTACCGGTCAAAAACATTCTCAACGCATCTGTTTCCAGTCATTCTCTTTTCAGATTCTTGTGGTTTTCGTGATCCAATATTCTTTGTAATCTAATGCCCTTATCTGGCCATATATTGTGCAATTATTATGCTTTGGGACATTGGAGAACATGTTTTCGACCAGGGAGAATTTCAAAAAATCTTGTATTTTTTCGTGATTGAATATTAGTTGGGTAATTTTACCTCTATTGATTCTTGAAACAAATATCTTTATTGATAATGAATATTCATCCGTAAATTTTTGTTATATTCCTCGTGGATCTAATCCAAGCGGATTGAATGCAAAATTTGATATTTGACGCAATTAAATTAATAAAACTTGGTAAGAGATCTCAGTCCATTCTTTTGATAAAAATTTAATTGAATAGAAACTTTTTCTGATTAATTGTACACTTTTATTTCGAAATAAACCAGGTATTCGCCGAATATGAACCCGTCGTTTTTTTAATGTTGATACCAATATGTTAAAACTTCCCTTTGATCCGGTATGAATCTCTAAATCCACCAAAGGCATTCCAATTATAGGAGAGCTAT
>APFE030591399.1:0-15057 GCA_000404065.3 Pinus taeda
TCCTCACATGCAACCTGTGACCTTTCACCTCCCTTTTCTCCTCATTTCCATTATTTTCATAAATAAATGTGCCAAAAATTCCATTTTACCTTTCCAATGCCTTAGCCATTGCCTTTCCCAATTTTCCTTAGCCATAAGCAACCAAATGAACACCCCCTAGGATGCCTTGCCCAACATTCAGCTTGGAATAAGTGTCCCATCAACCGTGGTTATTATTTTTTCCTTTATTAACTTTTATTACATGGAATTTCCACTAGGGATGTTACAAATTGCATATGTCGTACAAGATATTATGCATAGTCAAGCTTTTCAAGATCAATTAGTGACTTTTGAAAAAAAAAAAAAAAAATCAAAGTCTAAATTAAATGTGTCATGATTAAACATAAATATATTTATTTAAATTTATAACTAATGTTATCCAAGCCCATTATTATCATGACAATGTTGATTTGAGATCTCACGTCATGTTGGTAATGGTTTTTCACTACATACGGTTAGAATTTACTTAAGCCTGGTTGTTTGTACAATATGTTCCAAAAGTCCTAAATGTTATCTGTTCGGAAAAGTGTATAACCAGTAATTTTAATAATATGTGGCGTGTGTGGTATGGTTGTTCGGCCAAGGAGAGGTGTCAAGTGAAGACAGATGGACGTGTAGAAAATGTGGGTTGTTTTCATTTCAAGGTGTTGGATTGATTTTCTAGTGTTGTTTTTCGAAAAGCCAACAAAGCACAACCGCTAAAACAAGAGGCAATTTTACTCTAGAATGCAAGAAGCACATAATATGTTGAATTGTGAAATTCTTTTGACTAAAATTATAATATGTATTTATGTTAATTTGAGTAAAAGTGTTTAGGCTAAAATGATTATCTAAATTGCAAATAACCACCAGGGGATCCTTTTTTTGTATTATAAAAATAATTTTTTTTATTTGTAAAGTTTGTTTTAATGGTGATTAGTTATATTTAAAATAAAATAAGACATGTTTTTTTCCCTGAAATTAAAAAATAAAAATAAATAAATTTAAAACTCCTCTCTATGGAAAGATTGGAAATAAAAAGTCTCAAGCTAATTTTGTAAAATCTGAGGAAAACGATTCAATTCCAGGATCTTTACTAGATGTTAAAAAAATGTTGTAATATTCGAATTCAAGCTTCTGTGATCCATAATTTATTAATTAATGAAGATTTTCAGAAAAAATTACATTGCCAATATTTGGTCGACGTGTTTCGAACCAACCGGTGTGATTCATCTTCAAGACAAGATGAAGATGAACATCTTGTATTGAAGATGAGCCATACTGGCTGGTTCGAAACGCGTCAACCAAATATTGAAAATGTGATTTTTTCCAAAAGTCTTCATTAATTAATAAAATGTTGTAATGTTTAACATTTGAGCTTAATAAAATAAAATTAAATAAAAATAGAAATAAAATATAAAATATAAATTTTGCACTTCACAAAGAGATTTGATTCCTCTCTACACTTGTAAATCTAAAATTAAGATAGATCTAGACTAGTTTTAAAAATCTTAAATCACAAATTAATCACAAACCCACTTTAAAAAAATAAAAAACCTCATAATTAAATAAAAAAAACATCACACATTTAATAATTAAAACAATAACCTATTGTTTCCTTACTTTAAAGAGTTGATTATTGTTTCCCTGCTTTAAAGAGCTGGTTATATATTTATTAGAATGTAACGTATACTTCTAGTCATGATGGTTTTGAAACTTTTATTGTCAATTAATGAAATATGTTATTTATAGGTTAAAAATAAAAATAAAAAATCAGATCAAATAAGTAAAAGTTTACATTATTAAACTACGCAGAAGAAATATAAATCATTTATGGGTGGATTTATTGGATTTAGAAAATAAATGCATAATTTGTACATCCATGTAAATATATATTTAAGGACCCAAATGTATTGATATACTGTTAAATATATATTTAACATATTTATTGGACACAATTGATTATGTGCATAAACTTTGCCTATTAGATGACCAACTTTATTTTTATGACTCACAACTTCTCCTCCAATGCACTCAAGTACGGTTGCGTGATTAGTAGAGATGGAGAGCAAGGCGAGAAGTGGCCTTAGCCACGAAGGGCATGACCTTGTGGAGGGCTAGGCCGAAAGCTTCGTCTATGTTGAGCCCCTCCTAGTTTGGTGGCACATCCCAATCGAAAGCATGGATTAAGGATACCAAATGGGGTTGTTGATTAGTTCCCCCAACGTCCATTCGATGATGTTGTTGGACATGTCGGTGCCTGCTGTGAATAAATTCTACAAAATAAATGTATGGAGCAATGCTAACAATATTAATGTATTAATTCTGCACAACAAAAATGCATAGATTAATGTTATTTTTCAAACCATATCTATACACCTCTGAAGTATTTAGAGCATCGAAAAGATCTCAAAGTAGATCTACTTTAGAAAATTGACTTTAAGATATCCTTAATCAATATATTTAATGCTTATGGTTTCGATTCGTTTTTAATTTTAAATTATAAAAATGATAGAGGATTATTAAATCAAATAAGATGTAAACATTATACACTCAGTAGCAACAATCAATATATTTAATGTTATTGTGACTAAAATATGATTCATTGAATCTAAATTACAAGCAATTCAACTTGCAGTAAATGCACACATTTTTGAACAAGAAAGTACAAATTGTTTATCTAATATAATGAGGCCATTTTGATTTCAAGAATGGTAGAAATAGAAACATACCAAAGAATGGTAATGAATCAACCAAAAATAAATAAATGATATTTATATTAATAAACAATTTGCAAACTTGCTTTAGTAGTTAACTTTTTTTGAAGGTGAAAGTGATTATTGTTGCAGTACTAGAAAAGTGGAGTTGTTCTTTATTAAGAAAGCTGACTAGTTTTTGCAGGAAAAATATTATTATAAGGATCGGAGAAGAACTTTTGTGAGATGTTTCAAATTTAAAGAAATGTTAGTTTATATTATATAGTGGAAGAAAAAGGACTTAGTCATAATAGCATGAGTAACTAGTATATATATGAGTTTGTATTTTATGTACTTATTCAAGTGAAGTTCGAAAGAAAATTGCAAGTACATCATCACATTATGAATAAATGCAGAAACAGAGTTTAAAAAAATTGGTTTAGATGTCAAAGGCAGAGAAACTCCGCAATAGGCATGTAACATACCCAGTAACCTCACATGAAAATACATGGAGTTATAAAAAATTTACACAATTTACCCACATGTAAACTATCCAAATTACTAATCAAGATTCCTCATTAACCGCTTGTTAGAATATTCATCATTACATAGAGTAACTTTCAGTGGAGGAATAGTAATTTGCATAACCATTAGCAACCATTGGTGTAGTAGAATAACATAAACTGTATGAAGTGACCTTGCATCTATTTCATGACTCCCTTAATCAAATTAATTAATCACATACTTGACATTACGAAAATCACATCAAGCAAGGAATTAACATCATTAAACTAACACAATAATCAATCACAACATGGAACATCGATATACCCTTGAAACCCTATAGGGTGAAAACTAGCAAACATTTAATTTTATTATTAAACGCTTGTGAGGGTGTTCACCCCTCACTCAATGGCTTATAAGAGAGTCCATCCCTTAACCATTGTCATTAACTATTACAAAGAAATATCATTAAAATAAAACATAACTTAGCTAAAAACTATTACAATCATCATGAAACCATTTACCCCCAAATCACCACTCTTTATATCCTTGTGGCATGATTGTTCCATCAGTGGACCATCCTGCAACTCATACTCAACTGCATGGACCATTAGTTCTTTATCTGCCACAATGTTAACCATAATTTATCTTTTGCAAAAATCACCATCATTTCTTGTCGTTGTTGTCATCAACAAGCTTTGATAACATGATTAGATAAAGCATTAATCAATCAACAATTAGTCTTTAAAAGCAAGATTTTAACATCTTTTCATGTGCATACATGAGATGTAAATATAATATCACAACATGTTTTTTCTAAAAACATTGTGCATGTATAAACAAATAATTATCAAGCATGTCAAATAATTACCACGTTACTATGATCATTCTCACACGAACACACGTTTATATCCAAAGGAAACCACCCGTAACCATCCATTTCATTTAAAGGATACTAGCAACTTATCTTTTTTTTCCATGCATGTAATGAGATGAAAACTTATTGAAAGAGAGCTAGCCCCTTCGTTTTTTCTTTGTGCATGTAACTAAGTAATCTTTCCAATACAATAGATATTATTATTGTTACTATTATGCATGCAAATGCATGTCCCCTTCTAAGACAAAACTATCATACTATATATCATTATCATGCATGCAAATGCAAATCCCTTTTCCAAAAGCATCTTCCCCAAGATAGAGCTATTTACAAAGACTATTGTACACACAAATACATGTGTTGTTCTAAAATAAAACTAATGTGTTAGTTATTATTTTGTGCGGATATAAGTATATTTCCAAAGGAAAGCTAATGCATTTATTCCATGTGATTACTTGTTTCTCTTCCAAGGTCTAACATAATGATTATTCTTTTCTGCACACAAACTCTGGTTTCTCTTCAAAAGGCTTAACACAATAATTATATACTTTCCATTTATAATTCATTTTAAACAATCCAGCATCGTAGGTGTACTCTTTCATGGATGCAAAGATCATCTCCTTTCAAAATATCAAACACAATATTTTTGTTTTTCGTGTAAGCAAATAACATATTTCTTTTAAGAAATATGAAGCATAGTAGTCTATTTTGGTGCATGCAAGGACTTTATTTCTTCTCAAGAAATATCAAGCATGGTAGTTCTATTTTGTGCATATTTATCATTAAGAAAATCTAATAAAATAAGCACATATTCCTCTTAAGAGTCTAGTGATTTTCTTTATGAATTTAATGCATTGGAATCATGTGAATAACTTGAAAGGAATTAATAGTCTAGCTTCCCACACATAATTCCATGAAATTACTTTTCTTTTAATAAATCAAATCACTTACTTTATTTTTTTCCGAGCAATGCTCACATGCATTCTTTATGAAAAATAAGATGACTTCTTAAATCTTTTTGTGCATGAAACTGTTGTTCTTTTAACACAATCTCCTTTCCTTCTATGCATACAAACACACTATCTTTTATGAAAGCAAACATGGATTCTTTTCTATATGCACATGTTTTATAAGCAAGTTTCCAAGAAAATAATCTTGGTTCTTATAGTCTAATGCACAATAATTCATATGTTTTTCTTTCCAAAGAATTAGCACAAATAATTTATCTTTTACCATAGAGTGTTTCTAAATAACCTCCCTAATCTTTTTGTACAAAAATAAATATGCACTTTTTCCTTTTCTTTTTCAAAGAAGTTATTATTTGACTACATGTTGTAGAAAATCTTGTAGATCCACAAGATCATGCAATTTACTAAAGCACAAGACAATAATATACTTCTACTGTCAACCAACATAAGCTAATATATCAATGAAAATAATATGAACAAGAAGAAGACAAATCAATGGCACATAACACAAGATGTATCCAAACATAGGATCAATCTCTAATGGATGCATGACATTTACACTCCAATAAATAATACCACTGATAGTATAATGTCCCTGCACTCTAGTCTCAATTGGGTGACATGCATGAGTTTCTCATGAAGGAATCTTCAATTAACTGGAGTAGTACTAGTGAATGCACTTAGTAGTCCTCTATTAGTTCAAAAAAAATAAAACTAATTTAATTGAACTTAACTCAGTAAACTGAGTGATCTAATTTCCAACTCAATTTAAACTCATATTGGACCCCCCTAAAACTTAGGGAGAACAAATACATGACTACAGAAATACTTCTAACTCGAAATTCCTAAGATAATTAAGTTATTTAAACTTAATTAACTATTTACAAGTTTCTATGAAAATAGAATTCGATTTCTAACTCGAAATTCCTAAGCTAATTAAGTTAATTAAACTTAATTCACTATTTACATGTTGCCATGAGTTTCTCATGAGGGAATCTTTAGTTAACTGGAGTAGTACTAGTGAATGCACTTAGTGCACCAACTAATTGTTAGTCCTCTATTAGTTCCAAACAAAATAAAACTAATTTAACTGAAGTTAACTCAGTAAACTGAGTGATCTAATTTCCAACTCAATTTAAACTCATAATCGACCCCTAAAATATGGTGAATATCTATTGACGCATCCCCTGATGATGGACTCACTTAGTAGTCCGAAACGTTGGGTTCACAAAACTCTATAACAGGTCATTCATCATCTATAAAATGATCCTCACCTGTATGGATTCATTATTTAACAGAACATATACATAACTAGAGAAATACTTCTAACTCGAAGTTCCGAAGCTAATAAACGTAATTAACTATTTACAAGTTTCCATGAGTTTCTCATGAGGGAATCTTCAGTTAACTGGAGTAGTACTAGTGGATGCACTTAGTGCACCAACTGATTGTTAGTCCTCTATTAGTTCCAAAAACAATTTAGAGCTAATTTAACTGAAATTAACTTAATAAACTGAGTGATCTAATTTCCAATTCAATTTAAACTCATACTAGACCTCTAAAACTTAGGAAGAACATATACATGACTACAAAAAAGCTACCAACTCGAAATTCCTAATCTAATTAAGTTAATTAAACTTAATTAACTATTTACAAGTTGCTATGAGAATAGAATTTGATTGTAATTCTCAGTTTAATTTAAAGACAAATTAAACTGGAATTTCTTCTTGCCATTTCTTAACACATCCAAGAGATATATTTTCTTTCAAAACTTATTCTTCTTATTACATGTAAATGTATATATTTTCTTTTCAAAATATGACATGTATTTTATCTCTTACATGCAAGGTTTCGATGTATTCTTTTCCAAGAACTATTTCAAATGACTAAAAAAAACATATTTTTATTTATTTTTCCAAAAACATTATCCTGAGTTCTTATCACAAAATGAACTCATCTTTGTATTCACAAAATTTCACAAAACTATTTCAAGAAAACTCTAAACCCATCAATATTTTAATTATTACTCTTCTTATTTTCTTAAGAACTCAAACCAATATTTCCAATGTTTTAATTACTACTTTTCTTATTTTTTTAAGAACTCATGCCATCATTTCCAAGAATTAAGTACATTAATTCACCTACCTCACTTATGCAAAGAAATCTGGTTCAACGTACCATGGACGAAGGGAGGAAAATAATTATTACGTACCATGGACGAAGGGAGGAAAATAATTATTGAACCAGAAAAAAATCTGGTTCAACGTACCCACATCCTAAATGTGCTACAGTGGTATAAGTTTTTCTTTTAGCTAAAAAGAACATGAATATAATAACAAACGCTACTTTCAGTTTAGGAGGTAAATTCCTCTTCTTAGTAAATTGCATATGAAATAAATTGTCGTTTGTCGTTAGTAAGTTAGTAAGTTTATATGGGTTAAAAATAATAAATTCTTATTTATAAATATTTATAAAATATGTAATCTCTAATGTATTTTATTTGAATTTTATACAGTGATTTTTTTCAAATTTGGTGGAACACTCTAATGTTCTTTCCTATCAGTAACGAAGTTAAAAGGGTGAACTAAAGTAACGAACCATAAACTAAAGTTTGGGTGTGCTTCTCCCCTCTTATTTGTTTTTTGAATTCAATAGAATGTGCATCCTTCAATTGAACAAACATAATCTACACTGTATAGGACTCTTTGAAAGTGTGTTTTCATTGGGATCCACTGAAATTTTATATTATATATTAAAAATATTAACATTAAGAATTGTAAATTTTTTGTTAAAAAAATTTTAGTTAAAAAATAGAATATCTTAATAGGTGATATAAATTTAAGAATAAGAAATAGTTAATATAAAATGTAATATACAAAAATAGCGAAATGTCTAATATAAGTTAAAACATAGAAAATAATTATATTAAATAAATTAACTAATAAACACTAATTGATTAAAATTTTTTAATAAAAAATTTAATATTAAAAAATTAAATAAAATTTTTTATAGAAAAACATATAAAACATTAAATTGTAAATTAAAAAAATTATACTATTAAAAAATAAATTTCATATTAAAAACTATGAGGAAGAGAAATCATTAAGAGAGATTTAACCGTACTAAAATAATAAATTCCTATAACAACCAATAATAAATTTTTCTTTATAAGTATTAATCAAACTCACAACGTTATCACAATTTTGAATATACATTCATGAAACTCGCTTCCGCTGACGTTCATTTTTGAAATTCAGAGTGGACATGCGGTGGCGAATCTAAGTCAACGGCATAAGAACTCAAATACTTAAGAGTTTACTTTAGAAACATGAAATTTTTTGTTGTATGGGCAAAAGTAATGAAAAATCCGATTGCTATAAGTGGCATAATAATTAAGAAATTATGGATGGATATCTATCTCGATCTATTTAAATTTAGATTTTAAAAAAAAAATCACTTAATTTCATGTCATGTCATGTATTAAATTTGTAATATTATAGAATTAAAATGATGAAATTAGTTAATTTATATATATAATATGATATATACATATATAATTTTTGAAATTCACTCAATTTATAAATAAAAATAAAAAATCAATTTTTTAAATATAATTACATTGTTATAACAATTCTCTACTTAATCTCATTAGGTCAAATATAATAATTATTTCAAACCATTTTAATATCAACTATTAAACAGTATTTATGTTTTTCTTCTTTATTTGACTTAAGCAATTACAAAAATATGTTTTAATGCTAATTAAAATTTATTAAAAAATCATATGGATGGCTAATTTTTATTTATTTTAACATAAATGGGTAAGGTCTATTAAAATCTGCGTCTAGATGCAACAACTAAACGACAAATCTGGTGCACTTCTTCTTCTTGCAGAGGATCCTGTAAGGAGGGACTAACAAGTGTTTCAAGAATACAAAATTGAATACCAACGGCTACAAAAAGCCTACATACATAAACATTACAAAATTGGCTGAGTAAAAAGACATTTACAATATGAGATCATCAGAAAAAAAGGAGAGAAAAATTCTTATGGAGGTCTACTGAGATCAACTTGTAATTTACCTATGGGTCGGCTAGAATTCGTGCTTATGGGGTATTGGTTTTCATTTACCTCAATCTACATCTTCAATTCATTCGGATGCCTATGTAGTGCATCAATTTCATCATCTTGGTGAGTTATTTTATCTTTAAGGGACTAAATCTCGTCCATAAGAGAGATGGAGGTTCTTATCTGCTGATAAATTTTCCAATTAATTTCAATATTATCTAGATGCAAGGATTCGATTTGTTGTAAGCACGTTTTACATTCATTGTTTCCCCCCTACTACTACTAAATTTCCTTTCTTGGTCGGCGTTGATAAGTTGCAGGAGAAAAGGCATTAGGTGACAGGGCGCAGAGGATTCATGGGTCCAATTGAAAGACTACCAAGAGAAGCTAAGGGGACAACAACTGTCCAAAGGTAGGCAACAACGCCACAGGATCTCAAATGAAGCGGCCACTTCCCACTCGGAGGAGCATGGGGGGTGAAAATGATCGCATGGCCCTGACCAGATAGGACACAATGATAAATAAATAGAGGAGGCTTCCAATTAAAGAAGTTGAGCTTCCAAGAACCATTGGAAGCAAGAGTAATATTTAATATCACATAAAGGGGAAAGGGGTACTTGATTTCAAAAGGACCCTGCAGAGGAAAGCTGGTTTGCATATGGAAGCATCCACGGGGACAAACCAAGCAATGAATTAGTCTACCACTAAGATGATAGGAATTGAGTCTTCAAGAACAAATAGGGAAACCTAAGGAGCCCCAAAAATAGTTTAATTTTGTTCAATTTTCCACCACCAACACTATATAAACTCCACCTTCTACCAACATTGTATATGATAGAGCATTTATCAAGGATATATTCCAAGACACTCCAATTATCGCAGACAATTTTTGAGAAAAAACCATAGCTTAGATGAGCAGGAGCAAGGAAGCCTTTGTGAAGTACTAAACCATACCTCCCATGGATTAGGAAATGGAGAACTATAGTGGAAGCAAGTGTAATCCATGGATTTAATCCTAGAACTAGAGATCCACACACCGCACAAATCATGTCACCATTAATTTTCATAATAACCCACAACCTTGAGTTCATCAATGCTCCAAGTGCAAGATCAGTTCAAGGTTGGTTGTGCCATCTGGACTCATATCTTAGCACATGTGATGGTATTGGGTAGAATTCCCACACATGAGTTGTGTTCTCTCGATAAGCCACAACATCAATTTTAATATGCCACCTTTTTGGATCAGGAATTCTAAAGTTGGATTCAATATATAGGAGCTCGAGGGTCTTAGCATAGGGGTTCTTATAATGTTCATTAAAACTAAGGGGGAATGGGGTAAAATCATGGAATATTTCTCCATCTAGATGAATAATTTATTTCAATCACGCCCTTTTTTAGAAGGCATGTCATATTATCTTGCTTATCAATTTCCACATTTTGTGATCTAAGGATGTGAAAAGGGGGCTTAAAGTGGAAGTGATCTGAAGCACCAATAATTATTTGAAGATGGAGTTTGAGGTAGTTTTATTTAGGAAATGAACATTTATTTAATTGTTGAATCGTGAGAGGAGAGTCCCCCATAATTGTTATCTTAGAGATTGCCATGTCTTTGACCAAGATTAGCCCAAACCATATGCCATACATTTCAACTTGGTTATTGTTCTCCTTCCAAGACCCCCAAGAGTACTTAATAACTAGTTTTCCTTCAAGATTGTAGATTAGAAGAAACTATTGATGGCTATTAATCTAGCTCTATTTAAACTCAAATTTATAAGGTATTGAGAGAGATCATTTTTTTTAAATATATAACCTTTTTCATTATTTAATTTCATATCAAGTATTAAATTTTCATATTAACAAATTTGATTAGTGTTTAGTAAATCTAAATTTAAGATGGATTTAAGTTGGTTTAACATTTTTTAAATATAAGTATTCACACATATATTATTTATTTTTATTAAATTAATATATATTATTAATATGAAAATAATTTATAATTTTTTCTTTTTTAATTTTTATACAATGTTATATTTGTTTATAACAATTTCTCTCTTAATCTCACCACTCTCAATATAATAATTATTTCATGAAACCATTTTAATATCAACTATCAAACATTGTATATCCTCTCATCATCTTTTTTTTCATGACTAGGTTGAGTCTAATTATTGGATGGATGCCTGGTTTCAATTCCCCCAAAGTGGCTTCCATCCTCAACCCCTCCCCATGAGGTTTGAACCTGAGACCTCGTGGGGACTAAACCCAAAGAAAAACAATTGGTTTACATCTCATAGGTATGTATATCAACATTGTTAATAACAAAAATACAAAGGATGAAAATAAAATTAAAAATAAATAATGAGTGGAGATAAAATTTACCATAATGTATCAAATTTAAGTGGAAATACTAGGAATGGGAAAAAGCATGGAGAAAGGACTTAGATTTATTTAATGAAAAAATGAAAATACATATGTTCACTCACTTATCATTCGCACACCCCCATTTTTGATAGATAATTCTTAGTTTGTAAATAGGCTTTGTTACAATACTATGGACCAATACCATGGATTATCAATACCATGTGCTCAAACAATTATATCTCATTTGACTCTTATGTAACATCCTAGAAGTATGAAGAAGTCAACATATTATATATATTTAATTTTTATTTGATTTGGCCTCACATATATCTCCCACTTGAGACCAAATAACCAAATATAAGCTTGAGTGAATATTTTTTTAATTAATTCTATCTCCTTGCTACTAATCCTTTTCTAAGATGTTTTTCATCACATTAGCATCAACCTAACCAAGGTTTTGCAAAACTCATGCTTATCCCTTGACAAAATATGTGTTAACATATCAGTTGGATTATCTTCAGTGTGTATATTCTCCAATTGTAGCATCTCGTCATCTATTACTTAACAAATTCAATGATATCTCACATCAATGTGTTTTTTCTTAGAATGGTATGTTGGATTTTTTGTTATATAAATACTTCTTTGACTATCAGAATGTAGCACATATTTGTCTTGATTTATTCCCATATCTCCTAAGAATTGTTGCATCCACAACATCTTTTTATGGGCTTCTTTGGTAGCTATGTATTTTGCTTTTGTTATGGAGATGGCTACTACTTTTTTTAGTCTAAAGGCCCAAGACATTTTTGCACTTGCAAAATCAGATACATAACTAATGGTGCAATCTTTGGTTTCTACATCTCAAGCCATATTTTCATTTGTATAATCTTCAAGCATAGAATTATTATTATTACCAAAACATAAACAATAATGACTGGTACACTTAAGATATTTTAAAATCTACTTTACCACTTCTTAATGTTGTTTGTTTGGATTTGCAAGGCATTTTCTTACTACTCCCGTTGCATGTGAAATATATGGTTGGGTACATATCATGGCATATGTCAAGCTACCAATTGTTGAAGCATATGGGATTTTACTCATTTCCTCCTTATTTTTATCACAAGGGAACAAATCAACACCAAGTTTGAAGTGGAATGCCATGGGTGTACCAATTGGTTTAGCATCCTTCATGTTGAACCTATATGATACCTTCTCAAAATATTTTTATTTTGACAACCAAACGTTTTGTTATTTCTATCACATATGATCCTCATGCCCAAAATTTGTTGCACTGGACCAAAATCCTTCATTGCAAATTGACTTCCCAATTCTTTCTTAAACATATTGATCATGTCTAACAATTAGCATTGTCATCTGCATATATACTTTTCTTAGTCATATCTCCTGATGTAGACACAATGCCATTAGTCTCTAGTCTTTTAAAACCATGCTCCAACATAAATAAATAAAATTTCTTGTACCATTGATGGGGTGTCCGTTATAGCCCATAAAGGTTCTTCTTCAACCTATAAACTAGGCTCCCTCTACCTTTTACTCTGAATCCTTTTGGTTACTCCATATAAATCTCCTCCTTCAAATACCCATGAAGGAAGGTTTTCTTTACATCTAATTGTTCACATACCAAACCTAAAGAAGCAACAAGACCAAGAATAACTCTCATTGATGACATCTTAGCAACATGCGAAAAAATTTAGTACCTTCCTTTTAGACAAATCCCTTCGCCACCAACCTTGCTTTGTATCTTTCCTTATTCTTTCACCCTCATGTTTAATCCTCCATTTCTTTCTTCCATTCTTTTCTAGTCTCCACATTACAGGCCTCCTGAAATCAATGAGGTTCACCTTCATTAGTTAACAAAATATAATTTGAGGGTGGATACCTTTATGACAACTTATGAGGCCTAATAAACCGATGAACTAACTATGGTGGTGTGTTTTTTCATTGGATCACTTGTAACAACTACTGCAAGGTTTATTGTTCCTATTGTCCATCATTTTGTACTTATTATCCATCATTTTCTTGAATTTGTTGCTTAGTTTCTTCCAATGGTGTGATTTTTTCTTGTCGTTCTATAAGTATATCAATAATTTTCTTGAACTCCATATCACCTGTAGACCTTTTATACACCTCTGACCCATTAAATATAAAATATTTACTTCTAACAATTTGTGTTTAACTTAATCCCATAAATGGTAATCGAACTTGCCATCCACATATCCAAGAAAATACATTTCATTGATTTATTATCTAACTTGGTTCTATTCTCTTTGGTAATATTCATAAATGTTTCACATCCAAAAGAAATAGGTGAGAATAGTTTTCCTTCTTACCAGTCTAAACTTCTTCAAGAATGCCACCATCGAGTGTTGTATTAAGTGACTAATTGATGAGTTAACATGATATCCTTACTATTTCTACCCAAACGTATTTGTCCAATCCAAAAATTAACATACTCCTTACATTCTCCATGATAGTGAGATTCATTCGTCTTGTAGTACCATTATATTGAGGAGTTCCAAGGAAAGTCTTCTCATGTTTTATACCAAATCTATTACAAAAATTGTTGAATATGTTCGAGTAATACTCTCCATAATTATTTGTCAAACACTTGTGTAGTTTGTTACTCGTTCTTTTAACAACATCATGAAATTTTTGAAATATCTCAAACACCTCACCTTTTCTTTTCATGGGGTGGGCCTAAACCTTCCTCAATGCATCATTTATGAATGTGATAAAATATGAGGCTCCTCCTAAAGACTTAACATATACTAGCCTAAACACATCAGATTGTATCAATTCTTATAGATTTGCTTTCCTTTCATAGTCACCTCTCATAAATGAAACCCTTTGTTTCCTTCCATATATACAATGCTCACAAAGGTCAAGTTCATAGGATTTCAAATTCAGAAGCAATTTTTTTCCAACAAGGATTTTTAGGCCCTTTTTTCTCATGTGACCTAAGTGTTTATGCCATAGATCTGCCCAGTTTCCTTTTTTTGCAACAACAACCACATATAATAATTTTGCTTTTTTCCCTCAATGTGTATAATGTTTCTATCTTGAATCCTTTAGCCATAACCAATGACCCTTTACTAATTTTGAGCCACCTTTACCAAATCTTGTGGAACAAACTTCATCATCTAGTTGTTCCAAAGTGTTATATACCTAGGGGGGATAATATGGGGTACCAAGGGAGGTACCCAAGGTAATAATGTAATAATGGGATGGGCCATAGTAATAAATAAGGTGGTTAATCCATTTAATGTAAGGGACCACAAGTAGTTAGTAATAATGTAATGGGCCCATGGTATTAGTTCGATTGTATGAGGGAACCATGGTAATGATCCATGGTATTGTATGTATGAGGCCTATATAGAGGCTAGAGACTCCACGTGAAGGAAGAATGTCAAGGAATTATTGTATGAACAGGCATATGGTTTGTGGAGTGTTCTCCTTCCTTAAGGAGTGAATGTATGGTGTTGCCCTACCTTAAGGGTTTTGATCAATAAAGAATCATTTCATATTATTTCTGGGTTTATT
>APFE030591403.1:0-17551 GCA_000404065.3 Pinus taeda
GCTCTTCTTCAAAAATGTAAAGATGATGTTTTGGGCTAATGTTGTTCTATGTGCTGCATATATAAAGAATAGATGTCCGTCTAATGCTATTAGAAACAAGACTCCATATGAAATGTGGTGTGGACATGTTCCTTCGGTAAAGCATCTCAGGGTCTTTGGTTCCACCTGTTAGGCCTTGATACCAATGGTACTTAGAAACAAACTTGGTGCTAGAAGTCGTAAATGTATCTTCCTGGGGTATTCAGACACCTCTAAAGCATATCGTCTCTATGATGAAGTAAATAAAAAGTTTGTTGTATCTAGAGATGTAATGTTTCTTAAATCATCCAAAACTGACAATGTTGTTGAGCGGCAACTTGATCGCTTGGATAGATTCGAAAAAGAAAAATCATTTCAAGAATTTGATAATCAGATTCCACATCTTGAAGGGGGGATTCCTATACTAAATCAACATGTGGAATCTTCTTTTGAAGAACACTCTCCCCTACATGAAACTCCAACAATAGATGATGCTTTAAGTGATGTGATTAATAGAATTGGGAGACTCAACCTTGATTCCGTCCTAACTCAATCAGCAGAGCAGCCTGGACCATCTGAGAAAGGTCCCCCAAAGTGGCTGACAAAGACACTCGAAAGTGTTCATCCTGATGATGTTGGAAATACAGGAACTAGAAATTCAAACCGGCAAAATGGAGCTGATGTAGATGACTCTAATTCACCTATTGATATGGATGTTTCTTATGATTGTGTATTGAACTTGTCTACATATTTTGAACCAACTTCCTTCAAAGAAGCTGCTTCTCATGATGAATGGAAAGAAGCGATGCAAAGGGAATATGATGCCCTCATAAATAATGGCACTTGGAAGTTGGTTTATCCTCCATTAGGAACCAAACCAATTGGCTGCAAGTGGGTCTACAAGAACAAGTATAAAGCTGATGGCTCACTTGACAAGCACAAAGCTAGGCTTGTAGCAAAAGGTTTTGCATAGAAGGAAGGGGTCGATTATGAGGAGACTTTTTCGCCCATAGCAAAATGGGCTACCATCCGAACACTCTTTGCCCTAGCAGCTCAGAACAGTTGGAAGGTCCATCAAATGGATGTAAAAACTGCTTTCTTGAATGGAGATCTAAAAGAGAATGTTTTTATGTCCCAGCATGAAGGATTTGTTGTGAAAGGACATGAACATAAAGTATGCAAACTTGTAAAATCCTTGTCTGGCCTCAAACAAGCACTGCGAGCCTGGTATGAAAAACTAACTAAGCATATTATGAAACTCAATTTCAAACATTATGATCTTGATGATGCAACTTTATTTGTCAAGAAAGTTGGCAAAACAGTTGTATATCTTGTGGTATATGTAGATGATCTTTTGATGACAAGGAACAATGAAAGCTACATTGCATCCATAAAGAAGGAATTGGGGAAAAGTTTTGAAATGCCTAATTTGGGCTATGTTCATTACTATCTTGGTATTGAAGTAACCCAACATCCAAAGTCCATATTTCTTTCTCAAAAGAAATACATTGGAGATCTGTTGAACGGGTTTGGCATGACAGGATTCAATACTCTTACTACTCCAATGGAACAAAACTTAAAGCTCACACCTGTTGAAGGAAAAAAAATTTGAGGATGCACCAAAGTATAAACAACTTGTAAGAAGTCTCAACTACCTAACTACTACCAGACCAGACATTTCGTTTGTTGTTGGAATCCTCTCCAAGTTTATGCAAAAGCCTTGTGAGGGACACTGGTCTACTGCAAAAAGAGTTCTCAGGTACTTGAAGGGAACTCAAGACTTTGGAATCAAGTATACACAGGTGGACGACTTTAGTTTGATTGGATACTCTGATTCAGACTTCAATGGAGACAAAGAAAGTGGGGTGCCTACTTTAGGATATGCTATGAGTCTTGGATCAAGAGCTATCTCCTAGATATCACGCAAACAATCAGTTCCAGTAGATTCCACAATAGAAGCAGAATACGTGGCATCAACTAAAGCATCAAAAGAAATTATGTGGCTCAGGAAAATTCTTGAAGATTTACAGGTAAAACAAGTATAATCAACTTCACTCATGATTGACAATACCTCTGCAATAAAGTTGGCCAAGAACCCAAAGTTCCATGATCGAACGAAGCACATCAATACCAAATATCATCTTATTCGACATCATGTTGAGGCCAAAACAATCCATATTCATCATTGTTCCACTAATGAGCAAATTGCGACATCTTCACCAAAGAACTTGGAAGAGAAAATCTTGAATGATTCAGAATGATGCTTAGACTCACCAACATCCCTTTAGATTAAGGGGGGGAATGTTGACACCTAATCAGGATTGGGTGAATAAATAAAATCAATGTAAATAAATAATAAGAGATATGAACAATCATCGAGAGATGAAGTGAACAGTCTCCCTCATGTATATAATAAAGACTAACTTGAAGGAATAATATGAATTGATTTGTGTTGAGGAGTTACTACCTGGCCTGACAGATCCCCTGGATCAATCCTTCAAGCCATTGAAATCTAAAAGCACCATGATGAATTCAATAGAGAAGATGTTTATAGACCTAACTAGTCTTTGAAGCCCCTTATTCATCAAGTTGAACACAAGTCTTGGCCTTGTTGATCCTTTCTACTGTTTTCTCTTTATCGATCCATTTACTATCAATTTTATTAATGAACAAAAAATAATTTAACATGATGCAAAATTTATGTATTTTGAAACAAGGATGATGCCAATAAGATGCAGAATTTTTATATTTTGATACACTTATAATACCATTATGATGCAATATTCAATACACATCTAGAAAGTATTGATGTTATTAGTACTATTTTTTACATTTCCAAAAGTTAAAAAATCCTTTGAAAAAAGCCAACTCTATTCTCACTTGGTTTTAGTTACTTTTGAAGTATTAGGTGAAAGCCATTTTAAAACAACGTTAAATTAGTTTCCGCACAGTTGGAAATGAATTCTTGAAAACCAAAAGAGGTTTTTTTTACAAGAATGGACCAATTTACAAAAACCTCTCATTTTTTACCCAACTACCTCATCAATTCGACTTAACAACAAAATAAAGATGGATGAGGAGGTTTTTAGATCCATTTTTTTGGATCTTGATATTTGTTTGATATTTTAACATATTTTGTAATTTTAATTTCCCAAACATTGTGGATCTCAGCTTGATATATTATTCTATATAATACATGAAAAGGAGGGTCCAGGGGTTGGATTTTGATAAAAAGATAGCTATTGTCTGTGTGTTTTTTCAAATCTATATGCATTTTACAGTTGCCAATATTATAAGATTTATGATTATTAACACAAATATTCATGTGATGGTTATTCCCTTCTCTATTATTCCATTTGAATGTTTATCTTCAAATGTTTGAATGAAAGAAAATGTCATGGAATTCATAGTCTAATACTCTGTTTCATTAATTCAAATTCCCGCACTCCTTTCTTCTAAAGATACATTAGGGTTCAGTTTCCATGCCCTACTGCAGTGGATTATTTTTCCTATTTTCTACTGCCATCCACAATGATAAGTTGAAATGTCTAAGGTGTGTCATCTATCTTGCCTTTGTCAATATTTGATCATGTAGCCAATGTCTTCGCGATTGCAACAAACCATAGATTGTTGACTCCATTTCCCAATGGACTGTCTCTCTCATGCCCAACCAAACCCTTTTTCAACACCCCTTGACTAAAGATCTAGCCATTATTTCAAGTACATAGTTAGTTACTGAAGTGGCACTAGGTAATAGAGATGTAAGAGAGAGCCCTCTCTGGGTTGGAGGGGCTAGCCTCTAACCTAAAAGTTTGGTTGAAAAGCTTACCTTAACAATTTTCTTCACATCCGAGAAAAACTCTTGAGTGTTAATAGATGTAACAACCAAACATAACAATTCTAATCAATCACAAAAAACATGTGTTCAAAGAAACAATCATGAAAACTTGACTTTAAAATTTGTTTCTTAAGAATGTATGACCACAAGACATTATAGAATAATTTCGTGTGACTCCCATTCTATGAGTAATACAATGTCAAAAAGGGCATGCATTGAAAAAGAGGGTGTTGGGAAATGGTGTAGTGATGATTGGAGACTTCCACAATTATTCATATTGTTAGATATTTCTGGAATATGTGATCTGTCCTATTACATATATTACACAGTGTTATTCCGTAAATCTCTAACAATGATGTAGTGATGTAAATTTTATGCAAATCACATTTTCCACCATTGTGTCATGTTCATTCAAAATTGTTTTTCCTTCCTCAAATAATACATTACATGGAATTGCTAAAGAGAAAGAGAAGGAAATATATTGTAGTAATTTATGAATTCTCAAACAAAAAGATATCTAATGTTAATTTAGGTGGCATCTAGGATTGCTTATTTTTTTCCAAGGAAATATTTGGATAGATCCACCCACTGGGATCACTTCCAGCCAACTTATTATCATAGCCTAACCCCGAGGGTGTCGAGGATAATTGACCCCATGACCTCCCGTTAGTGACGAGAACTCGACCAATTGAACTAACCCTCAGGGCTAGCATCTAGGATTTTCTTATACTTCACAATTATATCATATTAATGAAAATAATTTGGAGGAATTTGTTTTTAAAGATCGTAAATTAAGCACATTGGGACTATGTGCTATTTGAATTACTGGGATTCTAGTGGCAGGCCTATAAGGTTTTACAACTATCAATAAACTAGTTTAATTTATTGTAGTCTTATTGGAGTCTTTCAAATCTTTAGCTTTATAATTGATTCACATCAAAATCTTGTCGGATTTTCCTAAGTCATCTCAAATTTTTTGGGGAATGTGGTACTTTAACATTGAGTTGTTCTCATCCTTTGAGTATTATATCTAATTTCATTACTTTTAATGAATATGGTAGAGATTAATTTGTAGTTTTATGTCATACATGTCCCATTTAATGTAAAGTAAGGTTGTCGATTTTTGTTAAATGTGTAGTTTGGGGTTTTTTTATCTTGCATAATATTGGGTGTACATTCAACACATAGATACTGATATAAGAATGGTGTTATTGGTGGGTTGTTGTTTATTGGTTGAGGTAGATAAGCACAAAAGTATAAGTGTAGGTTTATGAAGAGATGAAGGAAATGTAATATTTGTTTAATGATATTAATGAGAAAACATGAAGTTTATAGTTAATTCCTTGTTAGCATGGGGACGAAATAATGTTTTGAGTTAATTGTGAGAGAATATAAGGGGTCCAATAAATTAGCAGGTGTATTGCAGTGTGTGTAGGAAAAATTGTAAATGGCATTGAGTAAAGCACAAATTAATTTGATGCCAACGATTGGTGATGGGTTCATAATATATTTCAAATAGAAGAATTCTAATGATGATGGAGTGTAATGCTTACTCACTTATCATATTATGCTATGCCAAATTGTTAGCCTACCTGTTGTGAGATGTCTTGATGTGATAGATTCTTATTAGTGTTATTAGTATACATTAGTGTTATTAGTATACACATGAGGTATGTGTATGCTAGCTACATACTTAGACCATGCATGAATACAATAGTATTCTATTGCTTAATATGCTAGATGATTGATGAATGGTTTTTTTATTATTAACCTTAATATTGATAAATGTTTAAACTTATTATAATAATTAAGCTTGATTAGTAGTTAGTTAAATGATTAACCTTCTAGTGTAACTAATAATTGATTAATAGCTTTGAGGGTTAGCTCAATTGGTCAAGTTCTCGTCGTTAAAGCACATTTTTGATTGAGAGGTTACGGGTTCAATTATCTCATCACTCTTGGGGTTAGGCTCTGTGGTTGAGTCGACAAGGAGTGATCCCTTTGGGTGGATTTGCCTAGTACATATATTTTGTGGATGTAGAATTCACCAATCTCCAAGGTAAGCTGGTGGTGGCTAGAGGGTCATGAATGAGAATTATCTGGCATTAATTTAAGAGGGGAAGACTTTGGACTTTACAGAAGATAAGTGCAAGGAGGGAGCTGCAGGATGAAAACTTTTGTTTTTTAAAGTTTCAAATGGGATATCATATTTTCATGGAAAAGTGGGGGAAAGGAGGGTCGATGGAAGGAAAAAGGGAGTTTTGAATAGGGAAGGGGATTTTGAGTGGGGCATCGGGAAGGTGTTGTCTTTAAGAAATCGAATACACTACGACTATAGTATGGACATGGGTTAAGAAGGAAAGGGAACTTATGGAGTTTCCACAGATTTTTTGTGCACTAGAAAGCCAGATAGGAAGTTTCTAGTTGCCAGGGTGGCATATTCAGTGAGGTGTTCCTAGGAAGAACACTATAATCGAGCCACAATAACCACATTTTTTCTTGTTATTTTTTATTGTCAAATTATATGAATTACTCATGAATCAGAGTGTGCTTATTTAAAATGTGTTTTTGAATGTATGCTAATAAACATAGTAATGATATGTATGTTGTGAATGAAAAACAAAAACTAAGTATGCAACCGAAATAAAAAAAAATGTTTTTTTTGCTAAGTTTTTTCTTACAAGCTCGAGATCCATAGAAGGTGATCTCATATGTGGTATCAGAGGAAGCATAAAAATATTGGGCCTAAAAATCCACCTGCACCCTTAAAAGGTTATATTATTTTTATTATTCTGTATTTCATTAAAGATGTGGGTGAATGACTTGACCACCTAATGTATTAATTAAGGGGGTTGGGTGCAATCGGTTAGGTTCAAGAGGTAAGGTGGCAGTGGCTAGAGGGTCATGAATGAGAATTAGGTGACACTAATTGGGGAGGTGGGTAGGGTAAGACTTTGGACTTAATTAGAGATCAATGCAAGGAGGGAGTTTGGGGACGAAAAATTTGGTTTTTTGAAGTTTTCAGATGGGAAATCATTTTGTCATGGAAAAGTGGGAGAAAGGAGGTTTGATGGAAGGCAAAAGGGAGTTTGGGATGGGGAAGTGGATTTTGAGTAGGGCATCGAGAGGGTGTTGTCTCTGAAAGTTAGAAGACACTACAACTCTAGTCTAGCCATAGTCTAGCCATGGGCTAGAAGGGCAAGGTAACCTACAGATTTTCTCTGCACTAGGAATCGAGATAGGCAATTTCTATTTAGCAGGGTCACATATTCAATCAGGTGGTCCTAGAGGGAAGACTTCAACCGAGCCACCATAACAAAAAAATGTTCTTGTTATTTTTATTGTTAAATTATATGAATTACTTATGAATCAAGTTGTGCTCATTTAAAATGTCTTTTTTAAATTTATGCTATGAAACATAGTAATGATAAGTATGTTGTGAATGAAAAATAAAAACTAAGTATGCAACTAAAATAAACAAAAATGTTTTATTTTGCTAAGTTCTTTTTGTTTTACAAGCTTGAGACCCATAGAAGGGGATCTCATATGTGGTATCAGAATGAGATTCAAAATAATGGGCTTAAGAATCCACCTACACCTTTAAAAGGTTATATTGTTTTTTTATTGCATTAAAGGGGTGTGTGAATGACTCAACCACCTAAGGTATGAATTGGGATGGAGGGTGCAATGGGGTAGGTGAAAGAGGTAAGGTGGCAGTGGCTGGAGGATCATGAATGAGAATTAGGTGGCACTAATTAGGGTAGTGGGTGGGGGAATACTTTGGAATTCATGAGAGGTAAGTGCAAGGAGGGAGATGGAGGAAAAAAACTTTGGCGTTTTGAAGTTTTCAGATGGGAAACCATTTTGGCATGGAAAAGTGGGGGGAAGGAGGGTCAATGGAAGGCAAAAAGGAGTTTTGGATAGGGAAGTGGATTTTTAGTGGGGCATCGAGAGGATGTTGTCTCTAAGAAATCAAATGCACTATGACTACGATATGTACATGGGCTAGGAGGGTAAGTGAACCTATGGAGTTTCTCTGAACTAGGAAGCTAGATAGGAAGTTTCTAGTTAGTAGGGTGGCATATTCGTTTGGGTGGTCCCCGGAGGAACACCGCAACCAAGCCACTGTAACCATGCTTTACTCTTGTTACTTTTTATTGTTAAATTATATTAATTTCTCGTGAATCAAATTGTTCTTACTCAAAATATTTTTTTTTAAATGTATTATATTAAACATAGCAATGATAAGTATGTTGTGAATGAAAAAGAAAAACTAAGTATGCAACTGAAATATACAAAAATGTTTTTCTTTTGCAAAGTTTTATTTTTACAAGATTGAGACCCATAGAAGGGGATCTCAAATGTGGTATTCGAGTGAGGTTCAAAATCTTGGATCTAAAAATCCACCTACACACTTATGCACGAGTCTACCAACCCCAAAATTTCTTCCTACTTGCAAAAAATATGGGGATAAAAATAAAATCTTAAGTAATAATGGAGACATTTAGAAGGTAGACCATAACAATTATAAGGAAAATAGAAAAATATTTTGTTGGGAGAAAAAATCTAATAAACCATTATCCAAATGTATGAGCATGAGGAAGCAACAACCAAAACTCATTGAATACCTAATAAGAGTTAGACTTAAGATAACAAATATGAATAAAAATAAAAGTCTTCCATTAGATAGAATTTCCTCAACAATGTATCAATAATATTAACCCATAGGCCTACCCAAGACATATGGAAAATGGTGGTTGTGATGGTGTCTACTAAACCTAGAAAATTCACAAGACAAATATGTGAAACAAAAGTAAGAAGGAGAATTAGATGCACCTTATCATGGAGGGTGGATATTTGGCACTTACAGTGGTTGAATTCTTTGAGATTTTGGTTTATCCATGTGGATATTGGTGGCCACCTTCCTATTCCACCTAGACCCCTAGTGAGTTTCATCAATTTCCTTGCTTATAACAACATTTACTTTTTAGCAGTTTTTCTAGTCTTGAACTTCTTAAGTTGTTTTGACCCCCTAAACGAGACACTTTAAGGCATAGTTTAAAAGCACCCCACCTATGACAAAGATATGTATTCCATTTTGCAGGCTTGCCAACAATGGAAGCATTACATTATGGGAGAAGGAATCAATTATCCACACAGACCACCAACCCCTGCAGTTCATATAGACATAAGGAAAGTTGCAGAACAATCACCATCAGAAATGGTCCACATCTCTGCAATAAGAAGGGAAGCACTAATAATGTTGTAGATTGTCTCAGTTGGTCACTGGTCATGGTGCTGACCACTCTGGTCGACTTCTGTGGACATAAGACTTCGGAATGGCCACATATTTACAAGGGTGATCTAGAATTCAACACCACATACTAGATGCTCCTGGAAGGTAAGTAGGTTCCAGACTTTCACCTCTAGGACTGCTATTATGCTACCTGGGACACCTCTATGCACATTCAAGAAAGTGTGCCAAGATGATTTGGGAGGCGCAATACAGTCTATTCGTTGGATATTTTGGGATAGAAAAGACAATGGCAGTACTGCAGAAGTAATTTATTGGCTAAACCTTCGACAGGATATTGGGAAGTACATCATGTCCTACACTTCCTACATCGTTGTCAAACCTACAATCAAGAAGCAAGGCATGTATGTTCCTCTGCCTACTCCTAGTCGGCCCTGGGAATCCATCTACATGGATTACATATCGGGCCTTCCTTCTACCAAGCATGGCAATGACTATGTTTTAATGGTTGTCAACATATTCTCTAAGATGGCCATTCTAGCGGCTTGCAAGAAGAGTATCTCAGCAGAATCCACTTCCAAACTCTTGTTTGAGCGAGTATGGGTACACTTTGGGATCCCATAATCCATTATCTCATATCAGGGCAACTAGTTCCTAAGTGCATTCTGGTCAAGCCTCTGGTCGTTGTTAGATACCAAGCCCATTAAGACCATGGCCTTTCATGCCAAAATTGATGGCCAAACAGAGGTCGTCAACAAGATGATTGTGCATATCCTGTGCATGTATAACTCAAAACAATGACGCACATGGGATGCAAGCCTCCTCTATGTCTAACAAAGCTACAACAATGCTCTACAATAAACCTTGATTGTGACATTTTGAGTTGTAATATATGCCCCCTAATGTATAAGATTAGAAGAGAAGTTGATGGTTGAAATACATTACAATAGTCTTAATGGGTACAATAGATGGAGGGAGTCAAGGACATGGAACCTATAAAAGACTACAAAATTCATAAACAAATACATAAATATATATCCCCAAGGTAGGTATACCAATACTCGGTACTAAAAGAATAGAGCATGGTTTCCCACACAATATACTACAAACTCATGCCATCGAGGACTGATCATGATACAATGTAGATTGTTGTCATAGTAGATATTAGTAGGGGTATAGATACCATTGTCAGTGCCCAACTGATGGCCCTCAAGGTACATAATACATTATCCAACATAGCTTGGGGGAGGCAATGTGCTTGAGTGAGATAGCCCCATGCCTCAAGGTCTTCAGCTCATCCCAATGGTATGAATCACTACATGCAAATGAATGAGATGATGTCGAGCATGTGGGGAGACTATCTAATTACCAAGTGGTAAGGAATCCCTTTAACGGATATGAGGAAGACCACCACTAATGAAAATCGTTCCCAATTTATCTAACACAATCTATCGAATGTGAATTCAAATGAACTAATGTCAAATACTTGTAAAATTGGTCAACATGGGCCAATAAGGGAAACCCACTATCAAGAACGATGAAGCCTTCCATTTAGGATGAAAATCTCCAAGGTACTACATTCTTTCTATATATACATCCTAAATAAGGTGTTGGCAATGATGGGAAGAGATCCATCAAAGGAGGCCCTTGATGTACCCCCCATCATTCAACATGAAACTTAGACCAGGATGAGGTCACTTATGGTAGAAAATGAAGAAAAGATGCACGAATGATATAGGGATGAATGACGCACTAGGAAAATATTGCAAATGGATGACTCTAACTAGGACTAACCTCGAACATATAACAACATGACACAAGTGTTTACTTGACAACTTGGACTGAAGAATACTATACAAACACAGTGCTCACATAAGAGGCATCACCATAGCCTAGGGACTAGAAGGGTGATCCAGGTGGCTCTAGAGACACACACAGGACAAAGAGGGCTCGGGAAAGCTCAAAAATCAAAGTGCTTGGATTATGCTCGAACTAGGACCAGAGCATAGAACTCATCGTCTTGATCACAACGGTGTGAACGATTCATCAATCCGAGTCCGGATGAAGGAGATAGATGCAATCAAAGTTTGGTTAACTTTTGATGACTACGCAAGTTTAATGAGGACACAATATGCACTTTTTTGGCGGACGAAATCCGGCCAGATTCTGGGAAAAATTGTTACCTCGTTAAAATGACTCCTTTGATCCAAAACCAAATTTCCAAAAACGTGCAATTTGTTTTATATATAAAAATTAAAATTAAAAAAATCGTTGGCAGGCCACCAACCTCGCCACCCCAACTCAACTCCACTCATGTATTAAAATATTGGTGGAGAGGTGGGCCATGATCCCCAGCCCCTCCCACAGAACTCTCCACCTGAAACTACAACAAACATTAATATTCGTGGTGGGCCAACCCTTGGGGCACAGACCCAACCACGCTCCACCTCACACATATAACAACCCATGACAAAAGTATTAAGTGTGACCAACTGGCGGGAGGTGGGTATGGTGGGCGGGCCGCCCAAGGTGGGATCGACCCAACCAAAACCCCAACTTAAGAAAAAAATCGTTTGGTTTGTGTAAAAAAAGGGAGGAGGCGGGGTTTGACCACCCGACCTCCTCCCTACTAAACCAGATCTCAACCATTACACCAAACCACCTTATTGAGAAATCTGCCCATGAAATTATATTTAAACGCAGTTTTTCAATGTTCTTAGGCAGATGGAGGAACCAGGAGTGGGCACACGTTTCGAGGTGGAGGAGGCAGTGCACGCAATTCGAGGCATCATTTTGTAGGAGGGTCGAATTTTCACTTTGTTAGATTTTGACAAATTTTATATGGTTTCAGCACTTCTCGACGCCACGAACACAATGGCATTGTCTGTTTCTCCATCAGAGTTATGCATTTTCAGCCATTTTTCAGTATGTAGGTGGAACCTTGACTACTGCAAAAATAGGGAGCGGAACTATGATCCTTGGAATTTTCCCGAGGAGGTAATTTTTCTCCACCTGAAACTGCAACAAACATTAATATTCGTGGTGGGATGGACCTTGGGGCACGGACCCAACCACGCTCCACCTCACACATAACCAAACCACCTTATTGAGAAATCTTCTTGTGAAATTATATTTAAACGTAGTTTGTCAGTGGTAGAGGAGGCAAGCACACAATTCAAGGCAACATTTTGCAGGAGGGCTGAATTTTCACTTCATCAGATTCTGACAAATTTTATATGGCTTCAACACTTCTCAACACCACAAATGCAAAGGTGTTGTCTATTTCTCCGTCAGAGTTCTGAATTTTTCGGCCATTTTTCAGTATGCAAGTGGAACCATGACTGCTGCAAAAACAAGGAGCAGAACCATGATCCTTGGAATTTTCTCGAGGAGGTAATTTTTCTCCATGTCAGAATATAGTCAAGTTTACAGTCGTTTTTCATGATTTTCTACAGGGATCACAATGGTGAGGTTAGATTCGCATTTCGAGTTGCATATTTCCATTCCACCCATGGAGCAAAATCTTTGAGGAATCTAGGGGGAATCTAAAAGATTCCTTGAGCCCCAGATTCTCAATTTCTCAGAATTCAGAAATTTGACAGTCGATTTTTCACTATTCGACGCCAAAAATATGATGGTGCATTCATATTTTTGATTTTCTCATTTCATTTTTCGGCCACTTTTCTAAGTGGAGTGCAGGTGTTAGTATTCATGTGTGAGTATTCATTTCCATGCGATTGATGCCGTGAGATCAATGGTCCGAACAGCTTCAGCAATTTGACATCCACTTCTTCAGACGATCCTTGGATGTGAGGTACATGCAGTTTATTCATGTACTTCTTTTTCTATGCATCCTATTGCACAAATCCTTGTTGGATGTTGATGAGGGATCTTGTTTATTACTTGTTTTCATGATTCCTGCTTGATGTGACACATAATTGTCTATGTGATGTACTTGTTGTCATGATTCGCCATGTTATGTTTTGAGATCCCTTTGTTGCATGTTGATGGGATACTAATGTTTTCGTCATGCATGTTTTGCATTGAGAACCCCTTTATGCCATGTTGGCGAGATGCTCATCATGCATGAGTTTATGTCATACTGATAGGAGTCCTTTTGACTAAGATTTCCTGTAGCGGAAGATCTCTTGGAGCCACTCCTGCGTGAGTGCATTTTCCTTGTATGATCGTGACATCATCTCTTATGTACATCATCACTATTGACAAAACTTAATGCAGCAGCCTACACCATCTTAACACTAGGGCCTGGAGACATAGTCCCTCCTGGATGAACTCCATTATCAACGGCTTATGTTTTCATGTGTTGATGATTGACATGATCCTCTTATTTACAACATGCAAATGTATTAACTTATATTCTTTTAAAAATGAAATTTAACACATCACGAAAGTAAAAGGTCTTGGAAGGGTCCTTTGTCACACCCAGACCTGGATTAAGTGGTATCAGAGTGGTCTTTGCATTGATGTGAATTGCAAGTGTGAACAATGGAACGTGTAGCGACAGAGGATGAAAAAGCAATGTACAAGGCCATGCTCAAAATTACCAAAAGAGTGGAAATAATGTATGAGACTCTACAAAAAGAGACAGAGGAAAAGGAGCAATTGCAGCTTCAGTTGCAAGCCATGGAAGAGGCCCTAGAAGAACTAAAGCACAACAACCAAAGCCTTCAAATAGATAACGTTGAATTGAAGATGTTTCTACATGAAGAGAAAGACGAAAAACAGAGTTTGCTACAACAACTGCGAGCAAAGGATGAGGCTTTGGAAAAGTTGCAGCTTGACCCATGTGAGGTAATAAGTACTTTGAATTCATATATGTGTCCTGATAATGATTTCGCTATTTTTGAAAATCATACCATAGGAATTGGCTCCAAATTGTTGAAGAGAATGGGGTATGAAGGAAAAGGCTTGGGTGTTAATGGCCAAGGAATTGTCAATGCCATCAAAGTAGAGGAATTACCCCATCAGGAAAGAATTGGGTATGTCAAAAAGGAAGTTGTGGAATGCGGCACGACAGTTATCAAACCACCAACAACAGATGATGAGAAGCCATCATTAGTTCTCTACAAATCAACAAAGGAGGTGAAGGATGTTGATTTCCTTTCAATTTCATCATCACATAGTATGATTTATGATGGAGATTTGGAGATCCCAATTACAAGGACAAAAATCAGGCTCCTTACAAGGAAAAGACAAGGGGAGGAAGACATACTTGGCGTTAGTAACCAAGGCATAACTCAACCATTGGAGGTTCTACAGAGACTTCAATTTGCAGGCTCGAGATACACAAAAGGAGAATACTCGAAGGTGTCAGATTCTTCCGAGACAGTGTCGAAATCATCGAGGAAAGAGAATGATGGGAACACATCCCCATCATCCTATGGCAGTGTCCATTGTAGGGAAAGAACTGAGGCAAGCTCTCATCGCCATACTTACACCAGGGATAGCAAGGAAAGGTATAATCAGTCTCGACATTCGAATGTTCATTTCTATTTTTATCATGTTTTTAATGATGAACGTAAAACATGGAATCAAAAAACACGTACGTTTTGTGGATTGCATAATCATACATTTTCTAAGTGTTGGAAAGAATGGCAGCACACAAAAGGATGAGGCATGGAATACCCTATAAACAACAGGTAAAAGAACATGTTAACAAGATCTGGAGGAAGAAAACCTATTGCAGTCATTGCGACAGAAGTGGCCATCAAAGAGCCACTTGTTGGAAGCTCCATCCAGAGTAGCGCCTTAAAGACAAAGTGTCGGTGCATGAACCAGGTGAAGAAGTTGTTCAACCATCGAATGCGCCACAAGGAGGCAACCCATTCACCTTGATAAGTGAAAAATAGTTTCTAAATATGTTAGTGTTTCATGGTCGTGCTTTTGTAAATCATTGGTTGCATTTTAAAATGTAAAAGTGATGATGTGTTTTCCATCACTTGTTCAATAACAATGATGTCTAGTTTTATTTTATGTTGCATGATAAATTGTGAGAGTGATGTTGTGTTTTCCATCACGTGTCAAAGAAACAATAGTGTTTGGCCTTATATTGTCAATCATGTGTTGTAGTGATGATGTGTTTTCCACCACTCTTTCAAAAAACAATGATACGTTGGCCTTGTTTTCATAGCTGGGGTATTGCGTCCATCTTGATGTAACTTGACCATCGAGTATGTGTTATAGAATCATGGCAAGTGTGGGACGCTTGGGTCATTTGTTGGTCATGAAAGTCAAGCATGTGAAACAATGTACTACAGGTTGCAGAAGTAGCAAGTGTCGGCTCATTGCTTAAGGCTCCGAAGAAAAAAGGTGAAGGAGATGAGAGCGAGGCCCTTCAGGACGCTAGTGATGCCGACAAGGTACATAAAAGTTGCAGATTGTTTTTCATGCTTTTGGAGGACCAAAAGCTCCTCAATGGGGGGGATTGATCTAGGTGGCTCTAGAGACACACACAGGCCAAAGAGGACTTGGGAAAGCTCAAAAATCAAAGTGTTTAGATTATTCTCAAACTAGGACCAGAGCGTCGATCTTGTCATCCTGATCACGAAAATGTGAACAGTTCGTCAATCCGAGTCTGGATGAAGGAGATAGAGGCAATCAAAGTTGGGTTAAATTTTGATGACTGGGTAGGTTTAATGAGGACACAATTTGCACTTTTCTAGCACACAGAATCCAGTCACCTGCCCCTCCCATGAAACTCTCCACCTAAAACTGCAACAAACATTAATACTCATGGTGTGCCGGCCCTTGGGGCACGGACCCAACCACACTCCACCTCACACATATAACAACCCACAACAAAAATATTAAGTGTGACCGGCCGGCAGGAGGTGGGTACAGTGGACGGGCCACCCAAGGTGGGCCCAGCCCAACCGAAACCCAAAAAAAAAAAATTGTTTGGTTTGTGTAAAAAAGGGAGGAGGCGAGGTTTGACCATCCGATCTCCTCCCTACTAAACCGGATCTCAACCATTACACCAAACCACCTTATTGAGAAATCCGCCCACGAAATTATATTGAAACATAGTTTGTCAATGCGCCCAGGCAGATGGAAGAACCAAGAGAAGGCACGCATTTCGAGGTGGATGATGCAGTGCACGTAGTTTGAGGCAACATTTTGCAGGGGGCCAAATTTTCACTTTGTCAAATTTTAACAAATTTTATATGGTTTCAACACTTCTCGACACGACGAACGCAATGGAGCTGTCCATTTCTCCATCATATTTCTACATTTTTTGACCATTTTTCATTATGCAGGTGGAACCATGACTGCGACAAAAATAGGGAGCATAACCATGATCCTTGAAATTTTCCCAAGGAGTTAATTTTTCTCCATGTCGGAATATAGTCAAGTTTACAATCATTTTTCATGGTTTTCCATAGGGATCACAATGGAAAGGTCAAATTTGCCTTTCAAGTTGCATATTTCCAGTCCACCCATGGAGTGAAATCTTTGAGGAATCTAGTGGGAATCTAAAAGATTCCTTGAGACCCAGATTCTCAATTTCTCAATATTCAGAAATTTGATAGTCAATTTTGCACTATTCGATGCCAAAAATCTGATGGTGCGTTCAGGTTTTCATTTGCTTATTTCATTTTTCGGCCACTTTTCTAAGTGGAGTGCAAGTGTTAGCATTAATGTGGGAGCAATCATTTCCATGCAATTGATGTCGTGAGATCAATGGTCTGCACAGCTTCAACAGTTTGACATTCACTTCTTCAGATGGCCCTTGGTTGTGAGGTATACATAGTTTATTCATGTACTTCTTTTGCTATGCATCATGCTGCACAGATCCCTGTTGTTGTTGATGAGGGATCTTGTTTATTACTTGTTTTCATGATTTCTGCTTGATGTGACACAGAATCGTCTATGTCATGTACCTGTTGTCATGATTCGCCATGTTATGTTTTGATCTATTTGTTGTATGTTGATGGGATACTCATGTTTTCATCATGCATGTTTTGCATTGAGATCCCCTTTATGCCATGTTAGTGGGATGCTCATCATGCATGAGTTTATGTCATACTGATAGGAGTCCTTTTGACTAAGAGTTCCTATAGCGGAGCTTCTCTTGGCGCCACTCCTGTGTGAGGGTATTTTCCTTGTATGATCACAACACCATCTCTTATATACATCATCACTATTGACATCACTTAATGTAGTGGCCTACACCATCTTGACACTGAGGCTCGGAGACGTAGTCCCTCCTGGACAAACTCTGTTATCAATGGCTTTTGTTTTCATGTGTTGATGATTGACATGTTCCTCTTCTTTACGACATGTAGATGTATTAAATTATGTTCTTTTAAAAATGAAATTTAACACATCACGAAAGTAAAAGGTCTTGGAAGGGTCCTTTGTCACACCCGGACCTCGATCAAGTGGTATCGGAGCGGTCTTTGTGTTGATGTGAGTTGAAA
>APFE030591411.1:0-21400 GCA_000404065.3 Pinus taeda
GTTTCAACAGTGGTATATTGATCACAGATAGCAAAACTCCTGAATAAAGCTAAAGAGAGTGAAGAAAAACCAAAATCTAGAGGCAGAAACAGTCTTATCTGATCATCACACCTGTAACACAGGGAAATAGGGATGCATCTCACCTACAGCACACGAGAGGTGCGATGCATCCAAACTGTCAAAAGGAGATAGTGCGATGGTCTAGGGACGAGACTTTAACTTGGTTTTTGGTCACAGTTTGCAGCTTAGTTCAAGGATTTAATTTGAGCTAATGATAGTTAGTAAATACAAAACATAGGGGCTGACCTAATGAGGTTACTTGAGCCACCACTAGGGCACTTAGGATGTTTGCAAGTCAGATGTTTAATTCATAAACTAACCCAGAGATTGACTAAAGCAGCATTTATCTACTTTGTAGTTGCATAGAAAAAGCAGTTTGAAGGCTAGCTAGCATAACTTCAGGCTCTGTCTGTATTTTATAAAGTAAAAAAACTCAGAACAAGCAAACAAGCTATTCGCTCCCCATCAGAGTCGCCATTTTGTTATCGGGAAAAATAGTGTCCATTCATAGCTGCTAGCCCCACTAAGACAGGTAGCTATCTTAGAAACAAACAGACTAGAGTCACTTGTGTTTTCCTTTATGAGAGATAGATGAGAGAGAAGCAGAGAGTACCAACCTTAGTCTTTCGCTTGGCTCCTTGCATGTTTCCTCTCCCCTTCGACAGATATTTGCCACTCTTTCTTTGCTTGTCCCACTTCAGAGAACACCTGTAGAGTCAAAGCAGCATAATACCATCAAACTATAGAGATCTATAATCATAAACAATATAGGATAAGATATATATTGACCATACAAATGCATATATCAATTCAATATTCAAAGACATACAAGAATATGGAGGAAAACTCAAATAGTTTTATTGATAGAAGTAGTAGAAGAGAGGATTACAACCCATTGATCTGACCCAGTGCCATCCTCCTAGCATGAAAGCACTTCTTCACCTCATGAAAAGCTAGATCACCCAACACTATGAAGTTCCACAAAGAAGCCAACAACACTTCCTTACAAGATGCAAAAGTCTAGCCTCTAGATCTCTAGGATGAGGGATCCATATATAGATGTTTGCAGGTGGGTGAGTTAGCTTATGGGATTTTGATTAGTGTCATTTCTCTAATAGTTATCAATTACACTTGGAGATTTCATGATCTCTTCCTCATCCCTGGGAAAATTTAGAGAGGCAAGTGTCACAAGAGAAGTTTATGGAAGATTCCATGATCATCCACCTTGCAAACTATCTCTACTATTTGTCTACTCTCGCCCATCGCAAACTATAGAAGGGATTTTCAGTATGCATCGCACCCCCCATGGGAATTAGGTGGGATGCATCACACTTTGACCATGGAGCAGGTGAGATGGTCCAATTTTGACCCGTTCTGAGCAATTTTTCATGGAGAAATTCTCGGAGATGATGTAATCAGCTGACCTTGTTCCTTTAGGGTATAAAACAACACTTTTAGGGACTGAGAAGCCCTTGGTTTATGGACATATAAGATTGGGGTTGTAGTTCCCAAATATGTCTATAACAGGGCTGCAATATATGTAAGGATATAAAAACATCAAATGTACAAAATCGCTACACAGATGGTCATCCGAACAAAGGATGATGGCTCTACATCTGGAGAATCACCAATCTGCATCTACAGATGACCATCTGATCTATGTACATGAAATGAATTTATAAATTTGAGCATGGGAATGCCTGCCTCAGCTAGATCATGAAAAATTATAATATGATGATGTATTATATTGTAACTTATGTAGGTCTCCTTCCAGTTCAAAACTTCAGATCCTCATGATAAAGTATTTCACCCGACATCAAGATTTACAACTTCATGCTTTAGGGGGCAACTGTTGTAGACATATTTGGGCACTTCAACCCCAATATTATATGTCTATAAACTAGGGCTCATCAACCCCTAAAAGAGTTGTTTCATACACTAAAAGAACATGGTCATTTGATTATATTATTCGCAAAAAGTTCCACTTGAGAAACCATCTAGAAATGGACTAAACTAAACCATACTGACTGCTCCATTGGCAAGGTGTGATGCATACTAAGTATTACACTAGACAGGTGTGATGCATACTATTTGGGCCTTCTATAAGGTGCAATGGGCGAAGATGGACAAATGTTCGAGACAGTTTGCTAGGTGGTTGCTCATGGAATAGTCTAGAAACGTCTCCTATGATACTTGCCTCTCTGAATTCGCTCAGGGATGATTAAGAGATCTAAGAAATCTCCAAGTGGAACCAATTGTAACAAGTGGAATGAAACTAATCAAAACCCCAGAGATGACTCACACCCTTGCACACATCTATAAATAGATCCCTCATATAAGAGATCCAGGGATTGGAATATTATGAATTGCAAGGAAGTGCTGATAGTTTGTATTTGAAGAAAAGAGAATTGTATTGTTGGTGTGATCTTGCTATTTCATGAGGTGAAGAGGGATTGATGCTAGATCAGACAAATGGGTTGTAATTCCCCCTTCTATTTAATAAAGACTTCAAGTTTTCTTCCATATGATTGCATAATTGTGAATGTTATCATTTGTGAATGCTATTGTATGTTCATTATATATTTGATTCTGTAGTGTTTATGTTACAATAGATCAAGATGCTTTGACGGTTCTTTGTTACTATGTTTCTATAGGTACTCTCCAAGTGGGATAAGTGTGAGGAGGAGTTGCAAGCTTTGTCAAGGGGGAGAGAGATCATGCAAGGGATTAAGTGGAAGTTCCAGGTTGGTCCCCTCATTTTTCTCTTATCTATTGTGCATAGAAGAAATTTCTGAATTACTTTAAACTATTGTTTCTAGGATAGCTGGCAAACCTAGAGGGCTAGTCGATCAAAAAGATACTAGTTTTCCCAGAAACAATCTTACAATGGGTACAAAAGAAATTTCTCTTGCTTGCTAGAAAAGAAGTCCTCTCATGCGAAGGAGAATCATTATGATTGATACCTAGAATATGATCCATTCTTTTAACCATTACCATGTGTTACTCATAGAAATACACACAATGGTCAAATGCATCACAAAAAGTACAAGGGTACATATTCCACAAGTAGTAAAAATTACCATGCATTGGAAAAGAGCCATGAGATTTATATCAGTCTCTTAGGATGTAGCTTTCATAGAGTGGAGTGGACAGTGACATGAAAGGTTCCTTCAAGCATTCATCTCTCTTGGGAGACAAATGAAATTTTTTACAAGGTGGTGGTGACATGTCATCCTCAGATGGTTGATGTGCCTCAAATCATTTATATCATTCTCAAAACTACCTATGACGATATCTCAATCCCTGATACTTTGGTCTCTCCTCATCCATGATTGGATTGGTGATACCTTGTCAATTTATGCCGAGGCCTCCCCTTAATTACCCATCTTGAAAAGTAGCTTCATACCAATACCTTTGGTATGTTTCTCAAATGCTGCAAAAGAGATGTTCTGAACAGCAACAAAAGGAATTTTACTTGAAATTCTTATTACCTTCTTAAACCTTCCATTCATCTTTTCAACGCCTGATGATGATGACAATATTGTAGATAACTCTAGCCACCCACTCTTACAAACTAGCATATAGTGAGAATCTTTGTGATGCTTGAAAAATGCACATGAATCATCTTCCTCATATGGTCCACAACCACTGTTTCAACCATGACCACATATTGGTTTCATTTTGGAGGTTTCTTTTGTTGTCATAGGAGTGGAACTTTCAGAAACTTGTTCTTTAAGAACATGCTACAACTAAAGGCACATATGCCTCTTATCCTCTTCATCCATCTCTATAATTCTTCTCAACTCAATGTTCTCCATATGAAGAGCAAAATTTAGCTCCTCTAGCACTTAGAGACTCTTCACATGAAGAGAATAACAAAATATTTGTTGATGGAGTTCACCCCTACTAGGCTACATCTCCCAAACTGCCAACATAGCTAGGCCGCTCCATATATTCAATATAAAGGGAGTACATACAAGTTTTTTGATGAAAACATGTGGCTATTTCCCCTACAAGGTAATGTTTTTCTACAAAGAACTCTCACATAAAGAAGAAATACAAAGCATCTCCTACAAAGATCCTATACTCCAACTGAACTGAACTTACATGAGCATATGAACACTTGAATTCCCCATTGAAGAGAATAAACAAAACATTCCTCAACATGAAATAATGAGAAAACTAAACCTTATATTAACCTTGCAAGTAACAACC
Source organism: Pinus taeda (assembly GCA_000404065.3). NCBI lineage: Eukaryota > Viridiplantae > Streptophyta > Pinopsida > Pinales > Pinaceae > Pinus > Pinus taeda. The sequence goes on from APFE030591411.1 coordinate 4,276, forward strand.
ATTGTATTAGACTTTTGAAGGTGAGAAAACCCCTACAAGACCTTCTCCATGCTCAAACACTTTCTATAACTGCTTCAAAAACTTAATTGATCCATACATGCTTGGTATCAAACTAGCAAAAATCATCATTAGATGTACTCAAATCAATAATTAGAGGTCACCATTAGATCTAGAATATCTAAAAACCCCTATGTGGACTCCTCTTCAACACCAAATCACTAAAAACTCCAAAATATATGGCTCTCCAAGCTATCCATTGCATTGTGATGTAAATTATACTACAAATGCACTAATAGACTAACCGTCCTATAATTAGGCCTTGCTTTTCATTAACAGAGAAATTTTTTACCCTCCATAGATGCAATTTTTTGGACAATTAAATTGTCCAGTAACCTTTAAGTGTGAAAAGACATGCCACCTGGGCCCATAAGGCCATGGGCTGGGTCTTAACACCTGCCTCTGCCTTCCTAGCCCCGTAACTACCGGGTTCATGGTCATCTAGTGCTCACAGGGTCATGGTTTGGGCCAATGGCCTGACCTTTCCACCAGGCTTCATTTCTCCATGCATAAGGTCCTATTGAAGGCCATATGGCCTTGGGCTCATCCCCATACAGAGCTCCCTTAGTTGGCACGCTTATGTTCAACTCTCACCTACGGTCGTGTGGAAGGTTGGTGACCAGAGGCTAGGCTAGATTCTTGAGCCCAACATCTTTGTGCCGTGGTTATATGGTTACGTCATGAATGGAGTCCTGGGCTAACATCTTGGCTCCTTCTCCCATTTGTGTGCCTATGAAAACATAAAAGGTGTTGACAACATAAGGTGTTAAGAAACACCATGTAGACTGATCAGTAATGTGTTAGGCTTGAATGGTATAGGTCACAAGTTCTAACCCAATTAAAGCTAGTGTAGACTTAACAAAGTTTGTTCACTCTTGAGGTGCCATGTGGCAGCCCATGATTGGGCCACATGGCACCCAACCATTTTTCCACCAAAACAAGTGATCAACCAATGAAAATTCGACCATGTTCTAAATTCAGAGGCTTCTATTTGTCAGTCTCTCATTGGCCCATGGGTGCACATTCAACCTGCTGAGTCATTGTATGGACTTTCCAGTGAGAAGTCTTGTCAAGAGACCTGCTAAAATTTTAGTTGTTGGGCCAAATGGTGAGCATGTGATAACTTGAGCATGTAGAGTCGGATTAAGGTGAAACAAAATTCATTGGATCAAAATAACAAGAACTTCAACTTAAAGTTAATTTTAGGAATTTTTGGTCACTTTCATTTTTGAGCTAAAATTTGATCACCTAATCAGTGATGATGGGTCCTATCAATAGGTATACTTTTAGGCCCATTTTTCTATCCTCCAACCCTTAAATTCTCTTTTTCTCACATTAATTTACATTTCTTAGCCATAATGTGCTTAGTAATAAGACTAAAGGGTATGTGTCATGTCTCATGGCCTAATGTGGTTAATATGCAGGCAAAAGAAGAATTTTTGGAGACATGTACTATGAAGGGGCTCATTGGAGGAATCTAGGGAGAATATATGAGGCTTGTCCACTACATTAACTTTCCAACTTGACTTGAGTCCAAATATTCCTCACCAACAATTTGGAGTCCATTGGTAGCCGAAAAACTCAAGTGCATGTGGAGATCTAATGGAATTAGATCCACCAATTTCAAGAATTTGGACGGAATAAGACCTCTTCTCAAGGGAGCTCCCCCTTAGTCACTTTTTGTATAAATAAGTAGGCGTAAGGGCTTATTAGGATTCGAACTCTGGGAGATAGGAAGCGCTATTGAAGGCCGAGTACTTGAGATTGTTATCTCCATTTTCAGTTTATGTATTTTCACTCTATTTTCTATTAATGAAAGGTCTTTTGTTGGTCTACATCTTAGTTAGCCTAGGAGGGTTGAAACCCTTAGGTTAGGGCCCAACCCAGAGGCTTTAGTCCCTCTCATGTATTTTTCATCTTTTCCTTTTAAAGTTGTTGTATTTTTTTCCTTTTTTAAGTAGGAATTAGACTGAAAAACTTGTAGCTATTGGTCTAATCACCACCTCTCTTGTGGGAAGTGTGGTTGAAGAATCTACAACAACAAGCTAAAAACATGTGTTTATGATTCCTTGAAAATTGCTAGGAGTTGGATTGAAATTATTTGGCATGCTTGGTTTCTATACCTTATAAGTTAATATCATAATTTGGAAAATGGATAAGATGCATGTTGTAGGATAGAATAGATCTTGAAGAAATAAAATTCAACTCATCCTTTCCACTTTCATTAATTTTGCTGCAATATTGATCATTAGATTTATGTTCGTGGTTGTTAATTTGCATGGGCTTCCAGTGACTTGAAAGGGCTCGCACACTCATCCACATTCATTTTATCATTACTATCGTCCTCCTCGACACCTCATATTTCTCTCAAGTTTTGCCATCAAGATCATCTTTTCAGGGTCAATAGAGGACACCGTCGACATGGATTTTTTTGCAATATGGGCCTAAGAGGGGTGATAAGCTTGGAAACGTTCCTCACACATCCTTCATCCACCCCCACAAACCTTCCTCTACCTTTAGGACACATTCCTTTCCCTCAGAAAGATCTCGGACCCAATCTTATAGAAAAATAGGGCAATCTTATTGAAAAACATTGTTTCCTATAGCAACCTATATCAATCTTGTAGCAGAGCCTAAACACATCTAGATTTTCTCTAGGATCTTGATTTTTTCATTCTCAGATTGAATAATGATCCCTGTCCTTTGAATCCATGATTGGGGATACCCAAGGAACAATCTAGACCCATCCTTCTTCCACTAGAAGCACAAGACAACAAAAGGAGTTAGGAAGAAGATTTTCACATTTGAATCACAATGAGTATTCTCTTATGCAGTGAGTAAAGACCCTTTTGCTAAGGTTAAAGTCATATTACACTTAGTGACATGAAGGGAAATTTTCAATGCAAGTAGATTAGACATAGTTTTTTAATTTCCTAGCTATGTGTTCTAGACTGAATTTCTTCTTTCCAAACAGTTTGCAATAAGATTAATGATTTACATTTTACAAATAGAATTTTGATTTGACTCATTTTCAAGTAGAGTAGCATGGTTTATTTCTACAACTAGTTTAGTATTTCCCTTTCCTACAGTTAAAATTAGTCTCCACTTTTAATGTATGGAACTTTCATTTCTGCAATTATTCTAATGGTCCTTTCCTTGCACTTAGGGTATGTTTTTACTTTTTCATAGAAATTCTCTTTGTAGTTATTTGAAGGAGTGGTCTCTACATGCCTTGATCTGACCCAATGACTTAGCGTGACATGAGTAGAAGTTGACCTATTGTGCATATATGACTGTCACCTCTAAGTTTGTATGAACCCTAGGTTTATAATTCAAGTTGAGGGTCTTGGGAGTTGTAAAGTCCATGATGTAATACCAAGGCTTATCAAGCTTATTCTACACACATTCTGAAGATTGATCAATTTCAGGCTATATAGACAATGACTATGAAGGAAATTTAGATGATCAAAAAAGCACCTCATGGTATTCTTTTCACCTGGGAACCAATCTGACCTTATGGACATATAGGAAACAACCGATCATTTCAATATCTTTTGTAGAGGAAGAGTATTGTTGGCCCTAATTTTTGGTCTAGTTTTGTTTAAGAAAACATACTTAATTCTTATATTTTCCATCCATTTTTCATCATATCCATCTCATTTTGATTTATTTTATGCATATCTAGGTATTTAATTTTAATTTTGCATTTTCTAGAAGTTTTTATGAAAATTGAATTTCAAGTGCAATTTTTGGACAGAATATGAAATTCCCGTAATAGCTATATGGATGTCATATTTGTAGGACACCTGGGCACGAGCTGAATAAATTTATGGAAAGCTTGGGAACTAGGACTAAACTAACTCCATTTTTTTATTATCAAAACAAGCTAAATCAGGCTCGGTCAAAGCTGGTCAACCATGGCTAGTCACTCAAAAAATCCCTAGAAGATAGGGCAGTTTTATGATTTCATGGGATTGTCCATATGTTTAGCGATAGGTTGGATGAATTTGAATTGGATAGGTGGATATGGATAGATATAGTTTTTATAGATAGTTTAGATGATTTTGTTTCATGATCTTCTATTTAAGCCAAAAACTTTGAACGCTTATGCATGTACAATTTGTATAATTTATGTGGACACATTTGAATATTTGAAGTTAATTTGGAGAACCTGTTCTACTTTAATTTTGTTGTTCAATGGTGTGGATGATTGACTAAAGTTACAGTAGTTGATAACCTCTTCAAGTGTGCAAGGCAAAGGTCGATGGCCCCCACTCCAAGCTAAGTACACTTCATTGTTAAATTAGCTTGATTTTCATGAACTAGTTGCTTAAGATTTTCTTACTTAAATTGATGTGTGATGGTTTATGTTTGCTGATAAATCTTAGTTTATTTATCATTTTGATATGAAGGGACAACACAATGTTCAAGTTGAACCCTCCTTCTATTGAATTAATGAATAAAAACTAGAATTCATCTTTCTTGTTTTCAAGTAGTTTTATGCAATTCCATCTTTCTAACAATAGCATAATGATGAATGAATTTGCAATGAGGGATATTAAGGACCTCCTAAGTTAAGAGCCTCTTTCATTGTTTACTTATGCATCTTAAGTTGTTGTCAATTAATGGTTTTTTTTTTTTTTTTAATTCATTGAGTAATATTGTAGAAGAAGGACACAAATGGATCTCTTAAGTTAAGAGCCACTTCATCTCACATATATTGCATAAGTGAATTAGAAATTATTTATTTAGATCTATATTTGTAATAAGTACTTCCTTAGTTCTTCATATTTTATCTTCTAAGATTGGCTACATCTGATATCCATACATTGTGGACATGCCTCCAAGTTTTACAAACCTGGATTGATAATGAAATACTTGTGTTAATTTTTGTTAATAAATTAGCCCAACATTTTGGCGCCGTTACTGAGGAGGCATTCATCAACATAGTCAAATAGAAGATAAAAACAAAATCTAGAAAAACGACAAAACAAAAACAATAAAAATTTAGTTATGTTATGTTTTTCTTAGTTATGTTTCTTTATGCCTAGAAATAGAGATAAAAAATTTAGATTTATTAAACAAAACCCCCCATCAATAGAAGTAGGACCATCAAAACTAACTACATCAATTGCTGGTAAGCCAATAATAGAGGAATTAGAAGAAAAACAAAGAACATGACAAAGATTAACTTTAATTGAAAGACAAACCTTGTTAGCTTGGGAGGTAAAAGTGAAACAAACTCCAAAAGCAACACCTAGTTCAAAAAAACAAAAGAAAATTGTTAAACCAATAGATCAACCCATTTTTGAGCCTATGGATCAACCTATTTTTGAAAACAAACAACAACCTGAATCTCAAATTGTCATCGAAATAGTTGAAACTATGACAGAAGAAGGGCAAGGATCTATTGTTCTTACTCCAGAACAAAGACTTGAATATGAAAGACAACAAACAGAATGGAGAAGACAAAGAGAGGAAGAAGCAAAAGGAGAAGCTTATAGAAAGAGAGAAGAGGATAGAAAAAGGAAAAATGATAATGAACAAGAAAATACTGATGATCGGGAAGCTACTTTTGGCTTTCCAATATTAGATACAAGTGCAATATTAGGAGAAGATGTGAAAATGAAAAACATTCCACCTTCTGTATTACTTAACTTTTAGGGAATGTCAACAAAACATACTGACTCATTTATTTTTGAATTCGACATCTTCTGTAGAACTTATGGATACACAGGTGACATACACAAACTTTGTCTGCTTCTTGCTACTTTGAAAGCATCAACATTAAAATGGTTCATGGGTTTAGGAGTGTGAACAATAACTTCATGGTATGACATGAATAACATATTTCTTAAAAAATACCAAGCCTATTGTAGGCCTAGGGAATTGAAAGAGGATGTTTTTAGAATGACACAACAAGAAGATGAAAGTTTAGAAGAACACTCGGAAAGGTTTTCTTACAATCTTCAAAAGTCTAAACAACGCTCACTAAACTAGGATACCATTCGAACAATCTTTCTTAAAGGTATAAGAGATGAATATTTTGACATTCTGAATGTAATGGGCAAGGGTCACATTTCAAACATGTCATTTAATGAAATTGCATAACTATGTCAAAAATATTCTAGAGGAAGATTAAAAGCTAGAAGGAGAGATATTAGTTCAAAAGCAGCAAAATCAACAACAGGAGGGGTAACAAGAGCAGAGATAGGGAGCTTGTTGGAAAACTTCAAAACTGATCTTCTAAATACATTAGGGACACAAATACATGTTATAAAAGCAAACAAAAAGAAATAGAAACAAGAACAAATCTTAGCAATATTTTGTCCCAAATGTAGAAAGAAGCATGCATTAAGATAATTTCCTTTAGATAATGTTAAGGTATGTGGCCTTTGCACATAAAACCATTCAACATAAAACTGTCTAAAGTTGAAATAATTTCAAATTAATCCAATGGAAGAAGCACAAGGAGAAGAAGGTTTCTATTATGTGGCACCAAAATGGCCTTGACAACCAAGGATTCCTCAACAATTCCCTCAGCAATTCCTTCAACAAAATTATATGTATCCTCCTCAAAACTCTTGGAATAACCCAATGCCATGGCAAGCTTGGCCTCCATAACAATATCAAAACGAACCTACACAATGTTGGAGAGGATATAGTTATGGAAACTATCCACCTCAACAAATGTATCCTCAACAATACCAACAATAATACCAGCAACAATATCAACAACCATTCTCACACCAATAGTTCCAACAATATTCAAAATCCATGCCATTTCCACAACAGAATCCCACACCATTGCTAACACAACCAGAGAAGCTAAAATTGCCTTCAAACCATCCTAGACCAACTCAACTACTAGCTTAGCCAGTAGCAAATCCAAGTAACAAAATGGATACACCTGCATACAATGTGGAAGAAGCAACATATTTTCCAACATACTCCATTCTTCCCATAAATGATGTCCATTTAAGGTCTGGGAAAGTACTACATAAAAATTCTCCTCCAATCATAGAGGGACCAGCTGAACAAGGAGAACAACCTGAAACATCAAATTCAGAAAATCAAAGTCAGAAAGGAAAAATTGTAATAACTCAAACACCACCCTATCCAAAGAGGTTATTAGAGCAGAAAATTCAAATGACCCTTCCTGAATTTGATATTTTGGATGAATTAAAAAATGCTTATGTAAAAATTCATTTATTGCAGACAATCAAAGAAATACCAATCTATGCTAAAACAATAAAGGAATTATGCATCAAAAAACTAGTAAAAAGAAGAAGGATCCTACTACAATCCAAGTCATTGAAAAACTAGCTAGCCTCATGTCTACAAACACAATAGTAGAAAAATATATTGACCCTGGTATCCCTATGGTTACTATTTCAATAAACAATTTTTTAGTTCCAAACACTTTGATACATTTGGGAGAAGCTATAAATGTAATCACTACAGAGACAATGAAACATTTAGGTTGAAACAAAATTAGATCTACAACTACCATTTTAGAGTTAGAAGGCAAATCTAAAGTTATACAAGAAGGAATATTAGAATATATCATAGTCTCTTTGGATTCATGGGAGTATCTTGTATACTTCCTCATTTTGCAGCCAAAAACAAACTTGGGAAGACATCCTCTAATCTTAGGCAAATTGTGGTTAGCCACTATTGATGCCTTTATAGGATGCAGATTAGATAGTATGATTATTGCACATGGGGATGAGGGAAAAAACATCACACTTTATACTCCAACGCAAGAACCTTCTTCAGGATCATTGCTTGAAGGACAAGAACAACAACCAACTAAATTAGTTCTAAGTATAAACCAAGTCTTTGACCTTAGAGAAGAAGAGGAGAATGAAGATCTATTGGATCTCTTCATCTCAGAACCAGATATTTTAGAGCAACTTAGAGTAGCTAAGTATGAAGATGCAAGTAATATTTTGAACTATTGTTTTTAGGAAACCTACACAATTCAATCACTGCAAGAATCATTCACAAATATTTTTCCTGTAAACACAATTACTAATTCAACAACTAGAACAATTGAGATTTATCTTGGGAAACATTTGAACATTGGTAATAACTTACAATGATCATAAGAACAAGAGGTAATAACATTACTTTTTTTATTATCTATTAGACTAACCTAAGTACCCACGGGGGATTTGAACTGGTGACCTATTGCAAGGGAGGTAATAACATTATTACAGAAGTACTCAAAATCATTTGCTTGGGATTACACAGATATGCAGGGAATTCATCCCAACACATGTATCCACCACATCTATACTGATGATCAGATTAAACCAGTAAGGTAGCCTCAAAGGCAGATGAACCCTACAATGAAAGAAATCGTGAAAGAAGAACTACAAAAACTATTACAAGTAGGGTTCATCTATCCTATTTCTGATAGTTAATGTGTTTCACCCTTAGTGGTTGTACCAAAGAAAAATGGGAAGTGGATAATATGTGTAGATTACCAGGAATTAAACAAAGAAACATTAAATTATCATTTTCCGCTACCATTTATAGACCAAGTACTAGATTCATTAGCTGAGAATAAATTATTTTCTTTCCTAGATGGGTTTAGTGGGTATAATCAGATTAGAATAACAGGGGAAGACCAGGACAAAATAACATTTACTTTCCCATGGGGAACATATGCATACAATGTTTTGGCTTTTGGGCTATGTAATGCACTTGCTACTTTCCAAAGAGAATTTCTCGCAATATTTGTTGATCTGATCCATGAACGTGTAGAAGTCTACATGGATGATTTCATTGTATATGGAAACACATATGACGATTGTTTGAAAAAGATTGAGAAAGTTCTGAAACGATGCATAGAGACAAATATGTCCCTAAGTAATGAAAAATGCTACATGATGTTAACAGAGGGGATACTGTTGGGACACAATATTTCCTCATCAGTAATTAAGGTGGACTCAGCCAAAATACAAGTCATTATGAATTTAATGTCACCTACAACTTAAAAGGAGGTAAGAAGTTTCTTGGTTTATGCAGGATATTATAGGTGATTTATTGAAAATTTTAGTAAAATACCATAACATCTATTCAAGTTACTTGCAAAGGATGTTGAATTCCAAATGACAAATCATTGTCAAAATGCATTTCAAATATTGAAATAAAAACTATCAGTTTCCCCCATCCTTTGAGGACTGAATTGGTCTTTGCCATTTCACATTTCCACTAATGCATTTGATATTAATATAGGTGCATCACTTGGATAGAAAGAAAAGCTATTTAATTATGTTATATACTTCATAAGTAAAAACTTAACACCAACAGAATTGAACTACATAATCATAGAGAAAGAAATGCTAGTTGTAGTACATGTAGTAAATTAATTCAGGCATTACATAATAGGCTACCAAGTGTTCATTCACACAGACCATTCAACAATAAAATACTTAATGAACAAAGCAATCACAAATGGTAGAATTATAAGATGGTTACTATTAATGTAGGAATTTAACATAATTCAAGATCCACCAGGGAAAGACAATCAAGTAGCTGATTTCCTTTCAAGGCTTCATACACCTCATGATCCAAATCCAGTATCAGATAATTTCCCAGATGAACATTTATTTGTAGTAACTACCAAAACACCATGGTTTGCAGATATAGCAAACTATTTATCCTCTGGAAAATACCATACCAGTTCACAAAGAAACAAAAATGAAAAATAATTAGAGGAAGTTCTAGATATAGTTGGGTGAATGGTGATCTCTTTTATACTAGCTCTGATCTGATATTAAGAAAATGTGTTAGAGAAGATGGAATATTAGAAATATTGAAAGCATGTCATGATGAGCCATGTGGTGGTCATTTTGCAGACAAGCGAACAACCTAGAAGGTGCTACAACTCGACTACTACTGGCTAGAAATCTTCAAAGACTCCAAAGCCTATGTCAAGAGGTGTGACAATTGCCAAAGAATAGGAAGGCCAATAATATCATATAAAATTCTACTTAAGTCACAAGTGCTCATAGAACCATTTGATCAATGGGCTATGGATTTTGTGGGACCAATAAATCCACCATCAAACAGAAAGAAGTACATCTTGGTATGTACTGATTATGTAAATAAGTGGGTTGAAGTAAAGGCAGTAGCAAGAGCAACAGAAAACATAGTGGACACGTTCCTCTTTGAGGAAATATTTGTCAGATTTGGGGTACCAAGACAGATTGTAACTGACCAAGGCACACAGTTCACTTCAAAACTTATTTGTGATCTTACCGAGAAGTATAAGATCAAACATAGAAAATCAACTCCGTACCATTCTTAAGCAAATAGAAAAGTGGAGTCAACAAACAAAGTCCTGGAAAATATAATGACGAAGACAATACAGATAAACAGGAAGGACTGGTTAGAAAAGTTAAGAGATGCACTATGGGCATACAAAATAACATGGAAAAACACAATTGGGTTCATTCCATACCAGATAGTGTATGGAAAAAAAGTATTACCCATAGAATTTCAGATACACACATTCAAGTTAGTAGCAATGTTAGGACTGGAATTGTCTGAAGCACAACAACAATGGATAACGGAATTGAATCAACTGGATGAATAGAGATAGCAAGAAGTGGAACAGACAACTCTGGTGCAGCAGAAAAGGATGAAATGGCATGATCGATTCATCAAGAACAAGACATTCAACAAAGGAGACTGGGCATTATTGTTTGACTCCAAATTCAAAGATTTCAAGGCAAAGTTTACAACTCATTGGCTAGGGCCATATAAGATAGAAGAAATATTTGATAATGAAGTTGTTCAGATAAAAACAATTGATCAATAATCTACTTCATTTCTAGTTAATGGACATAGGCTTAAAGTCTACAATAAGCCTATCAATAAAGAAGATTTTGTGAAAAAAATGACAAAACATACTGATCTAGAAGTAATGGAACAACATAACAATATGCCTTCCAGTACTCCAGAAGAAGAAAAAAAAGAATAATAAACGAATATATATATTATATATATATATATTATATATATATATATAATATATATATATATATAAAAAGTTGGCTTATGAAACCAAAGCAATTGACACCAAGAAAACACGAATTCATTGAGGAAAACCAACCAGTTTGGCTTGTATGAATTCACAATTTTTATTTTTACTCTCACAACAATTTTATTTTGTAGAACGAAACCTCCAAAGCAAAACAAGACTTGAGGACAAGTCTTCAGATTAACAAGGGGAGAGTTGCAAAAGGAACCTAGATTGAGCAGCTGAAAGTTTGAGCAGCTAAATTGAAGAAGGAACTTGAATTGTAAGGTATAAGGGACCTGAAACATTATTGTAAACATTGTGCAGAAGGGACCTGAAGTGTTAGAAAAAAACATGTATCATATTGCATAAAAATATATGTGACAATAGGGACCTGAATCATCAAGTACCAATTGCATAAGGGACTTGAACGACATCAACAATCAATGAATATGAATCAATGATGGATGCAAGAACATGAAGTAGAAATAAAGCCTACATTTCAATCTATCCTAGACAAATCATCAAAGACATTTGACTAGAAGACACCATCAAATACTATCAGGGAGTAATGTACAGTGAGTACAAAGTTTTTCTCTTGAAATTTCAAATTTTTTAGATTTTTTTTAGAGGTTGTTAAGATTGAGTTAGTACCTAACATGGATATTGTACTCACATATTCATTTCACTACCCTCATCATATTATCCTATTCATATATTCATACCCATTATTCTACATGTAATCACATAAACATCCTCCAAATATTCATTTCATATTCTATATTCATATTCCATATTCCATTTACATATTTCATATTCATTTCATTTCATAACCCTAAGTATTTTTCTTTTGAAAAGCAAAAGGATTAAAATAGAGGGTCCAATAGTTGAAACCCTAGAACCTACAAAACCATAAACAAGATTAGTATCATGAAATTAATTTTAAATATGACCTAAACATGGTCATTTTAAAATTAAAAGACATATATATTGAAATACATATATTGAAACATGCGCATTATGAAGTAATACAAAGTGAAGGAAATCGAAATAATTTATTTCGACAAGTTATAATTAAAGAGCACAAGAATGATGCTATTGAGTGAAAAGGTTATCAAAATACAAATCATGTGATGACTATACAATACAAATAAACATTTTGAAATGTTTTGGAGATATGAGACGTGGGACATGGATATGAAGAGGTGGTATGATGACAGTTAATGAAGATAAGGCCATGCATTAAAAATATAAACCATGCAATAAAACTATACTGAAATTTAAAGTGGCGATCAAATCAAAATGCACCATGAAATGAATAACAATATGATCCAGTGGAAATGAAACGTATGGTAGGCAGACTATATGGTGGAATGAGTAATATAGAATTCAAATGTTAAGTAATAAACACCGAGACATGGAGGTAAGTACCATGGGTTGGTATGCAGGACAACCATAATGAAGCAAAGGACAACCACAAAGGAAGTAGTCAGAAGATGCAGCAAGTGGAACAGTCAACCAAAATTTGAAAACGCAATAGTGAACATTTCAAACAACACTGTGAGTTTGGCATTCGACCCAAACTCATGCAATATACCTCTGTAATTTTTACACACAGAAGGTTGTAAGATTTTCTTTCTCTCCACCATCACAGCCATTTTCAGGCTTGTGGAGAACAATGAAGTGTTGCATAATCCATTAGTGCAAATTTTCGAGTTTGAGGTAAATGGTTTGAGAGAGAAAACACAGAAACAGAGGAATTCAAATTGAGAGGGAGAAGGCAAGAGATATAACAGTTGTAAATCGGATTCATAAGAAGAAAAAGAATAGTAGATTGAGGGATAGGTAGAGTAAACTAGCAGAGAAAGCAGGGTTAATTAGGGAAGATCTCATGAGCAATAAGATAAGACCAAAACTCGATCTCACTCAATAAATGCAACATATGTTTTTATGAGAAAATATCGAGATTTTTAAATAAAACACAAGTTTGACTCGAGGATATAAGAAGTGCTCCAACCACTGTTTACTATTTTTTAAATGTTGTCTCTGCCATCAGTCAAGAAATAAGGTTTTTGAAACGATTTTAAACAGTGGAAAACATTATGAAACATAGGTTGAATGAGACACGACATAGAGAGAATCACGACAATTCATTGCAGACAGGTAAATCAACTCGGATCCTCTACGTTCACTCATGAAATTGCCAAATTGATTGATGAAACAAAATGTTAGTTAAAGTTTGATTGCATAAGTAAATGATTTCACTGATTTGAGTGATGAAATAGAGTGTTTAGTTATAGTTATGATGACATAAACACATGTTTTTGCCAAGTTGAAACATAGTGTTTAGTTGTAGTTTTGATTACATAAACACATGTTTTCACTAAAAATTGGGTAATGAGACAGGGTGTTAAGTTGAAGTCTGGTTGCATAAACACATGTTTTCACCAAATTGGTCAATGAAACTGAGTGTTAAACTTATCGTTTGTTGTGATTTTGTTGAATACACAGTGAAATATTTATGGTTGATTTCAAAAACAGTGGGTTTGATTACACAAACAGTGGCCTTAATTATACAAACATTGAACGAGATAATGACTCTAGTTTGATATAAAAATGGATTTGATAATTATAGGGAAGTTATAAGAAGAATGAAAATTGAAAAGAGGAGCTAGGGTATGAATTATTTTTTTTATATAAAAAAAAAATATTTCAAAATCAAAAGTGTCATGCGGAAAGAGTTAATCTTGCGGAAAAAACCAACCTCCCTAGAAGCCTAAGACTTTCTAGTGACAAACAGGACAATTAAGAGCAATCCTTCTCTAAACATGCATTTATCATACGAGAAACCAAGTGTTTAAGATCCTACCTGTAGTCCAACGCTGTTGTAGTAGTCTAGCCTTGTCGATCCAGATGAGCTCCTCCTTCACTTCGAAACCTGCATTCACTAACAATCAAACGATTACATAGCACCTGAATATCCCATAAAATAAAACATATTCAACATATAGACCAAGGAGTATATGAAACAATTCATTAACAACAAATCATTGAGAAGAATGGACTTATTTGTATTAAGGAAACAAAAAAGAAACCATTACAACCTGAGCCTAGGTGTTGTGCAAGTTCCTCCCAGGGTCCAGCAAGAGTTTTCCTTTACTTTGATAAGCTCACCCACTTCCAAATGAAACAAGAAAGGATGGGAATCTCTCCTCACAAGCTTCTACAAGGAAGTCCTAATTCCAGCAGCATCTGCCCTTTGGAATGTTCAGCTTTCAACCTCCCCTCCTCTGGCCCAATGCCTGTATTTATAGTTTTCTAGAGGAAGTTATTCAGTTCCAACATCAATGGGATACTCCCTCTTTTGGATGGGGTAGCTCCTCTCTTGATGGGATAAGTTCCTCTTTCATAGGGATGCATGAACCATCTGGAGGCGCTCAATACACATCAAACAATCTTCTAGAATGCTCTAGAAATGACCACAAGTAACTTTTTTAAGATGAAACTCGCGCCTTTTGACCTTTACAGGAGTACGCACCCATCCCTTGACTTACAGAGCGTACAAGTACGCAGGTACAATGAGCTTGGGATGCGTACACGCAGGCAAGGTAGAGAGAACCTGCGTACCCAGAGATAAACATGATTTTTAATGACTTTCTCTCTTTTTTGAAGTTTGACATGGAGAGCAGAGGTATAAGGCTTGACAAGGAGGATAATATGACTATTGATGGAGCCATATTAACTAACTGCAGATAGTCATGGTGACAAATTTCAGTGTAACAGATTGCCCCCTAAAGTGCGAAGCCTGTAATAGATAAGGGTGTTATGTCATCTAGGAAGGGTGAAGTGCTTTATCATTTCGAGGATTATCTTGTGGATAGCCTGGTCAGAACCTGCAATTTTCAACACAAAATACATGTATAATATTATATCATCACTGAGGTAGGCATTCCCATACTCAGATCAAAACTTTAACTATGGACTAACTATTCTGGTACAGGAATGATTTCATAATACATCATAATCATAGACTCGTGTAGACACAGCATGGACGCAGCCATCTGTTTATTATTGGTCTACAACATAATGAATACAAAACTCCTCGCAGCCTGGATGGTGGAAACTAGATCCAGGGTCTTCATTTCTGTTCCCCGAGTTGGTACGATTCTAGCCATGTGAATGAATGAGTCGATGTCGAACATGGTAGAAACCACTTGATTACCAGTCAATGATGAAAACTGTTAACAAGCATGAGAGAGACCACCAGTAATGTCAATGGTTCTCAAAAGTACCCAGCACAATCCATGAGATGTGAATGAATGAGTCGATGTCGAACATTTCATGGAATCCTTCGATCGCAAGTCAATGATGAAAACTGACGTCGAAGGCGAGAAACCTGCCATTGATGCTTGCAGACTCAAGGTACTGACGATTTCTAAGTCAACTCTCTAGATAATGTGCTGATGTCGATAGAAAGCGACCCGTTGCAGGCAAGCCCGCAACACGAATCATAGTTCAAGTTGAGGAAATGTTGCTGTAAGGACTGACTCAATGATGATATGATGGATGATAGGTATTTTGCAGTTGAATGTTTTGTTTTAGATCTCTTGAACACATAACGACACAGCAGATGGTTTGGTTATGAATGACTCAAAGTTGATTCCCATAACCCGGCTAAAAATGTCAATGATTTGGTCAACTGTGAGGTAGAGGATTTCCCAAACCAGGTGAATGAAAAAGTGTCGTGTTCAAGAGTGGTAGTAAGGTTTTTCTGAGACAAAAGGATATCAAATAGGTTCATTCTTCTCTCTCTTTCCCCCACCATTTCTAGCAAGTACCTCTTTATTGTTTTTACAAGCTTGAGGAGGATAACATATGCTTGATTATAAGCTCATCCTTCGGATGAGTCCAACTTAATTTTTGATGCAAACCCTAAGAAGGAGTGGTCCATTCCTGTTTGTAATAGAACAGGTCCTTCACTGTGAAATTTTAACGAGTCCAGTATAGGAGAAACTCGACGTTTTTCATGTTTAGAGAGTTTGAAAAATTTAGAAGACTCCAGATTGGACTTTTTCGTAGATTTGTGTCTCCTAAGCCCGAAAAAGTATAAAATAATACCTAGGAGAACCGCTTGATCTTGCGACCAAGGAGTACTTTCATGTTTAGTGCCTTTGACCTGAAAAGTAAAAAGTGATCAAGGACACGTCGTTTTATTTCCAGTATCGAATTTGAAACGACAAAAATCCGGTAATCTTTTCCTGTTTTTACGGTCAGAAAAGGGCTATAAGGGGACCGTCTTTTAATTCCGTTTTAACGAGTGTAAAAGAAACGCTCGGCAATCTTTTCAGTTTTAGGAGTCAGAAAAGGGCTTAAAAGATGACTCTGATGTCTGATTCGTGAAAAAGTGACAAGTTTCCCTGAAAGTCCCTCTGTCCTGCACAAAAGCGAAACATTACTCATACCTATTTGAGATGGGCAAAAATGCATTAAAATGACCTTCCATGGTGAAAAATAAACAAAAATAGCATATATTCATCCAAAAAACCTATAAAAAGACCTTTTACCATGTCATTTTTACCATTTTACTGTTGAGGTTGAGAAAAGAGCTTTTGGCAAGAAACTTCTCGTGGAGATCGCGGAAAATCAGACCGTTGGAATCGAACGCCGTCACCTCTAGGTAATCCACAACATCCTCCTCTTCAATTTCATCCGTTTGAATTTCATTTTTAGGTTTTAGTTTTATTTTTTGGAGGCAATAGGGTTTTGGGGCGCGCTTCTCGTGGGTACGCACCTGGCCTGAAGGTAGGTTGCGTACCCAGACCCTTTTTCCTTTAAGGAAAAAGGTCGGGGTACGCAGATTTTGGGTTCGATCCCCAGTGGAGTCGCCAATTTGTCATGCGGAAAAGTTATATTTGCGGACAAATCTAACCTCCCTAGGAGTCTAAGACTCTCTAGTGACAAAAAAACCAAACAAGAGCTATCCTTCTCTAAATACACATCATTCTACGAGAATTCAAATGTTTTCGATCTTAC
>APFE030591411.1:34193-104193 GCA_000404065.3 Pinus taeda
TTAACAAAGCATATAAAACTATTCTAATCAAAAGAAATTTCAAGATCTATAAAAATCTATGAAAAACTCACTCAAAAGCAAATCAAAAGGAAATTTATCTAAAAGCAAATCTAAAGAGGCAAAGGACTACTAAGATGATTCCAGGATGTTTTACTCGGTAACAATCAAACCAAGGACTAGTTTATGCAGAATCATAAACCAGTCAAAACAAAAAATCAAACTCTTTTTGTTCTTTTCTTAAGAATGAAATTCACAACTTTAATCAACAAGCTACTTTGAGATTCCGCAAAGAGACAACACAAAGGTAGGTTGCTCACACAGGTAGATTTTACGACAGGTCCGACTCCTAAGAAGAATAACAAAACCAGAGAGATCCAAGGTTTCACAACTTCTAAATTCAAAGTCACTATAGGACCAATGCAAAAATCAAAACCCTAAGGCGAGAACTTCTATGAATTTCACTAAAACTCTTGACGGTAATGAAACAAGTTCAGGTGAAGATCTCTGACAGATAACCAGTGGATCTGGGTAGTAAAGACTAATGAAAGACAAAATCTAAAGGAAAAAATAGACAAAAAGAAAATTTTCTCAATTTTGACAGGGTACGCAGGCAGCCTGTTTGCACAGGTGCGTGCACGCTCTGTGTACAAAGGTACAATGCGTACAGGTACGCACTGTGCCTAACTCAGAGGGTGCGTACTACTGGAAAATTAAGAAAAACTAAACTCTAACTTAACTCTAAGCTAACCCGCCCAAATACACAGTCAAACAATAAAAAACCAAAAAAGAAATGACTCTTTTAAGATCAAAGTGTCACTCAAAGGAAAAATCAATCACATCAATGGATTCCCCAGCGGAGTCGCCAATTTGTAATGCGGAAAGAGTTAATCTTGCGGACAAAACCAACCTCCCTAGAAGCCTAAGACTTTCTAGTGACAAACAAGACAATTAAGAGCAATCCTTCTCTAAACATGCATTTATCATACGAGAAACCAAGTGTTTAAGGTCCTACGTGTAGTCCAACGCTGTTGTAGTAGTCTAGCCTCGTCGATCCAGATGAGATCCTCCTTCACTTCGAAACCTGCATTCACTAACAATCAAACGATTACATAGCACCTGAATATCTCATAAGATAAAACATATTCAAATATAGACCAAGGAGTATATGAAACAATTCATTAACAACAAATCATTGAGAAGAATGGACTTATTGGTATTAATAGGAAACAAAAGAAACCATTACAACCTGAGCCTTGGTGTTGTGCAAGTTCCTCCCAGGGTCCAGCAAGAGTTTTCCTTTACTTTGATAAGCTCACCCACTTCCAAATGAAAAAATAAAGGATGGGAATCTCTCCTCAAAGCTTACAATGGAAGTCCTAATTCCAGCAGCATCTACCCTTTGAATGTTCAGCTTTCAACCTCCCCTCCCTTGGCCCAATGCCTGTATTTATAGTGTTCTAGAGGAAGTTATTCAGTTCCAACATCAATGGGATACTCCCTCTTTTGGATGGGGTAGCTCCTCTCTTGATGGGATAAGTTCCTCTATCATAGGGATGCATGAACCATCTGGACGCACTCAATACACGTCAAACAATCTTCTAGAAAGCTCTAGAAATGACCACAAGTAACTTTTTTAAGATGAAACTCGTGCATTTTGACCTTTACAGGAGTACGCACCCATCCCTTGACTTACAGAGCGTACAAGTACGTAGGTACAATGAGCTTGGGATGCGTACACGCAGGCAAGGTAGAGAGAACCTGCATACCCAGAGATAAGCATGATTTTTAATGACTTTCTCTCTTTCTTAAAGTTTGACATGGAGAGCAGAGGTATAAGGCTTGACAAGGAGGATAGTATGACTGTTGATGGAGCCATACTAACTGCAGATAGTCATGGTGACAAATTTTAGTGTAACAAAAAGAGAGTTTGATTTTCAATTCTTTTATAAACAATGATATGCATAAAGAAGAACACTTCATTTATATGGACAAAGAAGAGTTTTGGTGAAAGAAGAATAGAATCAAGAATGGTTTTTAATTCAGAATAAGGAGGATGTTTGTTTTGTTTTTCATTTACAAAGAGTAATGTTTTGAAAGGAGCAATGATTCATTGTTGCAGTGAGACAAAGGCTAAACAAGCTTGATTTTATTGTTTCTAAAGAGTATGAGGAGAAAGGTAAGCCCTACTACTAATTGAATCAAAAAGATAGTTATGCATGAATGATTGTTATTTTCATTTTCAAAAATGAAGTTAATGACAGTAGAAGGGTATATTAATTGTTTTTTAGAAAACATGACCACCAGAATAGAATTGAAATTTCAAATTGAGTAATGGAAGAAGGAAAGAATAGAAAAATTATATCAAGTAGGGCTTATAGGGTTTCTACATAGGTTTAATGGTCACAGTGAGGATATAACCAGGGAGTTTGTGAATAACTATACCTAGGATCAAACAATTGTAGGAAACTTAAGAATTCCATTGACTCCAAAATACATCTCCCAAGCATTAGATCTTCCATTGACAGGGGAAAACTATCATAAAGGTCTACATTTCAAAGGGAAAGCATGGAATTTCTTCTTAGAAAGAAAAAGAAAGTGAGCCTTTGACAAAGCTAAAGGCACACCTAGGCAGTGGTTCAACGAGCCATGGAGAGAGCTAGTCTTGATCATTCAAAAATTCTGCACATGTGATAGAGGAGATAGTGTGGTACATTTGTATCATGTCAGGTTGCTCCAACACATTAAGGGAGAAGTCAAAATAAATTTGTCATATTTCTTCTCTCGAAGTCTCATTAAGATGATAAAGTTAGTAAGAAATGTGAACAAACCAAGAGAAGCTCAAGTTTATCATCAAGGACTAATAAAAATTCTTGCAGAGCATCAAGTAAAAACTCAGGGCATAATTTGGAGAGAATATTTAGTCCAAAACTAGCATGAATAACAAGTCATTGAAGAACAATACAAAATAGATCAAGAAACCAGGGGCATCATGAATTCACCACTTTATCCCAGAACTAGGTCTAAGAAGAAAAACAACATTGTTATGGTTGAAAAGGAAAAATCCATCATATTCACTCCTAGGAAGCATAGGAGAATGAGCCCAATAGAAACAAGTAGCAAGGACCAAGAAGTACGAATTGTAGAAACATGCTTTACAAAGAAACGGGTAGAAGATATAATCAAAAGATTAGAGAAAGAAGCTCTAGAAAAAGACTCATATTTTGATGATGTGGTAGCCACATCATTTGCAAAAGATACACAGGAACTAGAGAAAGAGTTGCACTTAAGCAAAATCAAAGAATTGACATATCAGCTAGAAATAAACAAGATCCTGGAAAAGCACTTGAAGAAAGAAAATAAATCAATCCAGAAAAATAATGCAAAGCTAGTAAGGAAGAATGAAAAATTAACTGAAGAGGTAGGCAAACTAAAGAGAAAAAATGATATACTTTACAAACAGGCATTCAAGTGGCTTAAAGATAAGACCATGTGGAAGAACAAATATGAGAAACAGAAGGTCAAAGCTACTATGTATAAAGAAGAAAACAACATGGGGATAGATTATCTTTTAGAGGCAACACATCAGGAAGCATCAGGGTCAGGCACAGGATTCACAACAGAGGTCAGGAGATCCAAGAGGAAGAAACAAGCATGAGGACATGCTTGTGAATCAACAAGGGAGAGATGTTGGCTCTCAGTTTTGATCTAGTTTTGCTTAAGAAAACATACTTAATTCTTATATTTTCCATCCATTTTCCATCACATCCACCTAATTTTGATTTATTTTATGCATATTCAAGTATTTAATTTTAATTTTGCAATTTCTAGAAGTTTTTATGAAAATTGAATTTCAAGTGAAAATTTTGGATAGAATAAAAAATTGTCGTAATAGTTATATGGATGTCATATTTGCCGGACACTTGGGCATGAGCTAGATACATTTATGGAAAGCTTGGAAATTAGGACTAAATAAAATCCAATTGGTTCGGTCAAACAAGCTAAATCAGGCCCGGTCAAAGCTGGTCAACCATGACCAGTCACTCTGAAAATCCCTAGAAAATAGGGCAGTCTTATGATTTCATGGGATTGTCCATATTTTTAGTGATAGGTTGGATGAATTCAAGTTGGATAGGTAAATATGGATAGATATATTTATTAGAGATACTTTATATGAGTTTGTTTCATGATCTTCTATTCAAGCCAAAAACTTTGAAGGCTTATGCATGTAGAATTTGTATAATTTATGTGGATACATTTGAATATTTGAAGTTAATTTGAAGAAACTATTCTACTTTCATTTTTCTATTCAATTGTGTGAATGATTGACTGAATTTTTAGTAGTTTATAACCTCTTCAAGTGTGCAAGGTAAGGGTGGAGGGCACCCACTCCAAGCTAAGTACACTTCATTGTTAAACTAGCTTGATTTTCATGAACTAGTTGCTTCATATTTGTTTACTTGTTTTACTTCAGATTTTTTACCTAAATTGATGTGTGATGGTTTATGTTTGCTGATGAATCTTATTTTATTTATCATTTTGATATGAAGGGACAACACAATGTTCAAGATGAACCCTTCTTCTATTGAATTAATGAATAAAAACTAGAATTCATCTTTCTTGTTTTCAAGTAGTTTTATGCAATTATAGCTTTCTAGCGATAGCATAATGATGAATGAATTTATGATGAGTAATATAAAGGATCTCCTAAGTTAGGATCATCTTTCATTGTTTATTTATGCATCTTAAGTTGTTATTGATTAATGGTTTTTGATTTTTATTCATCAAGTAATATTATAGAAGACAGACACAAATGTATCTCTTAAGTTAAGAGCCATTTTATATTACATATATTGCATAACTGAATTAGAAATTATTTAATTAGATTTATATTTGTAATATGTACTTCTTTATTTCTTCATATTTTATCTTCTAAGCTTGACTACATCTGATATTTATACATTGTCGACATGCCTCCAAGTTTTACAAACCTGGATTGATAATGAAATAATTGTCTTAATTTGTGTTAATAAATTAGCCCAACATGTATGTAGCTACAACTTCAGTAACTTGTCAAGAAATGTAGCTGAGAAGACTATTGAAGGATCTTTCAAATGTTCAAAAGGAGCCAAATCCTATTTTTTTGTGATAAGAACTTTGTTATTTGATTTGAAATTAAAATTGATGGTTACTTGAAAAAATTTGCAAGCTAGTTTATGTATTGTGGGTAATGGATCGAAATTGCAAAAGCACATAAACTTAAAAATTTTAGTTAAGGTTTGGAGATTTAACCAGAGAAAAATAGAAAACATGCAACATTACAAAACAACAATTTGATGACAAAATTCACCCGTCCTAGGCTATATATCTGGGTCCTGCTCCCAATGTTGGCCCTTTATATCATATGCTCAAAATCTCAATTACATTAACATACAATGCTCAAATCACAAATATAATGTTTAGATTGTGTTTAGAACACCCAAAAACCCCTTTGTAGGCTCTTGTTTGGTTCAAAAAGGCTAAACATGGCCAAAATAGGCGTCCTTGTTCCCTTCTCTACTATCTGTCTTGCAAAATTACCAAACTACCAAAACAGGCAACAAATATACTCTTTGGCAGAACCACTAGGCGACAATTTGGCATAGGAGTGACAAACATTCTGCCAAAAATAGTACAAAGTTTTGAACACTTAGTTGGGCACAATGGGCCACACTTCCTCCCCTTTTTATGATCACATGGAAATCCAAATCACTAGGGGCACAGGCTAGAGGCCACGCTCCCACTAGACCTTCCTCTCTAGGTCATGTGCTATTTAATATGATTGTTGGGATGGGGCACTGGTAGGGTGCCACGCGACCCGCCCCTCTGCACCATATGTCATTGTCTATGTGATGTGTGTTGGGGAGTGGGTGCTGGGCTAACTATTTGTCCCCTCTACCTTTTCTCCATGGTTATATACAATTCAAAGCCGTCGACTTTGTGTTTTAAATATAAATGACCCACCATACAATATAAGAAACAACATATGGTCCAAATGTTAAATGCTCGGTTTTCTCACCAGAGGTCTCAAGGTAAAACCCTGTCAAGGTTGATCAATGTTTTAATTTTTTTCAAGAATCACGAGGGCATGTGGCATGCTCCCATTGAGCCATGTGTCACCTCCTGATTGGCTAATCTGAAACTCACCAACCAATGAAATTTTGCCAACTATATTTGTATGACCATGCCACATGTCAGTATGAGATTGGACTATCTAACTTCTGTATTTCCCAGTCAGCCTACTAACATCAATGCCATGTCACTATACAACCTTCTCAGTGAACAACCCAATCAACCCTGCAAGTTGGCTTTTTAGTTGTTCGCCAAAAAATTCAAAACGTGATAACTTTCACACAGAGTGTCACATTGAGGCGATTCAAGCATCATTGGAAATAAAATGATGATATCTATGATTTGGCACCATTTTTAGGAGATTTTTAGCACTTTGATTTTGGAGCATATTTTTGATCCCTTGAATCATTCCTCCCCACTGGAAGCATTTGGACCACCAAAAGTCTATTTCTATTCAGCAGGTAAGTGAGGATACAACTCCCTCACTTTTTTTATCTCAATCCACCTTGCTTTACTTGGATTGGTACCTTTGAGACCCACCCGAAGATACTCCACATTGCCTCTCCATGAAGTCCTTATTTTGCTGTCAATAATCAAGTCTTCTTGCAACTCATCCAAATATTTCGGAGAAAAATACTCAATAGATGTAATCTGAAAATTCTCTCCATGATGATCAATCATAATAGGCTCATACAATCTCAATTTTTCCACATTCACAATAGAAAAAAATTGCATGTAAGGTGGTAAATTTAATCGGAAAGGATTTTTACCAATATTCTTGAAGATTTTGAAGGGACCATACATGATTGGCTTGAGATTTTTACCTTCACCTTGAAATATTTCTTGACGATATATGACCAAAATTGATCTCCCACTTGCAAATCAAGATGAAGCTAATTCTTGTGATGTCTTGCTTTATACTCAGATTTTCTTTTCTCAAGCTGCTCTTGTACTCTTTGATGCACTAGCTAAATTTGTTTAATGAAATGCTTGGATTTTTCCACATCACTATTTCCATCTACTAAAATATCTTTACCAAAGATGAAATCCAAAGGAGGCTTGGAAAATATCCCAAACAAGCTTCAAATGGAGATACTTGTGTAGATGAGTGCTTGGAATGATTTTGGGCATGCTTGCTTCGAATGGAAATTGACATCCACCCATGGTATTCATCGACCCATGGTAACTATCCACTCATGGAATATACCCATGGTATTTTAACTGGAATTCACCCATTTTATTCTTCCAGCCAAAGTGTTTACCCCCCCATGGAATTTATGAATAATGTTTACCAACCATTACTTACCTAACATGAGCATAAATGAGTTGAGCTAAGTGAGGTAGAGCCAAAACTTCCAACTAAGCATGCATTGGATGGACAAACATGAGTATGAATAGAGAAGTTGAGATAATCACCAAAGAAAATTTTCTTATCTACTAGTTTGAAACTTTGATCTCTTATTTATCTATTTATAACATTGCACTATACATGATCTAGTCACATTTTTTCAAAATGATGCCATAGAAGACTGATTGAATGGAAAATGGAATCCACCCATGGTGTTTGTCCACCCATGGTATTCATCCACACATGGAATTTACCCATGGTATTGTAGGTGGCATCCACCCATGGAATTCATCTACCCATGGTATTTATCCACCCATGGAATTTACCCATGTTAAGTGGCATCCACCCATGGTATTTTCCCCTGGTATTGTAAGTGGCATCCACCCTTCATATTCATCCTTCCATGGTATTTATCCACTCAAAAATTTACCCATGGTATTGTAAGTGACATCCACCCATGGTATTCATTCACTCATGGTATCTACCACCCATGGAATTTACCTGTGTTATTGTAACCAAAAAAGGCTATAAGTAACGAGTAACATTTTGTAAAAGGAAATATTGTCCACCATAATGTAGCTTTTACAATTATTCTCTATTTTAATAAAAAAAACTTTTTGTTTTTTTTAGTGTGTGTTCTCTTTTATTCTAGCATTTCATTTTTTTTAGATATTGGGGGCCTCCCCATAAGATCTGGATCAATGGTATTAGATTCAAGTTATGACTCCATGGGAATGAGGGTTTGAAGCATATTTTAGTTTCAAAATTTTGCAGCAATCTGCAACAAACTTAATACAAGTGCTATGACCTCCACAGAGTATTATATAAGGTGAAAAATAGCTCATTTGAAATTATTTTTCGTTTTCACCAATGGGATTTTTACAGAATTTGATTGTGTTTCCCGATTTCAGAGATATGAACAATTGAAGTTACACATGTCTAAAATGTTGTCCAACCGCACGTACCATGAGTTTATGGAATCATTTTCTCACTCCATAGGTCATAAAATTTCAAGTGTATTATCAATGGAAATATCTCTTCAATATCTCAAATGGATCTTTGACATAATTTGATTTCATCACTTGTCACAGAAGTTATCAACAAAGTTGTAGAAAGAGGTATATAATGTGAAATAAGGCTTTACAACATCTCATTGGATAGGAGAATCTACAACACCCATGTCCACTTTTACAAGTATGTAACACATTTATAGTTTAGGTAAATCTCTGGTGTGGCCTGGTTCTACACCCAACCCAAAATCCATGAGTTTTTATTTCTAGAGCAACATTCAAAGCGGGTTCCCTTTGGAAACCTGCCCTCCCACCCCACTTTAGTAGCAACCTGCTTCACGTTCATCAGTTTCATCATAGTAGCATCCAACTTTGGTTCTTTGGATATGTGCCCTCGCACCCCTGGCTATGTAGGCACTTGCTACTTCATCAATAGTTAGCATCACGATTATGGGTCTACCTCACAAAATCCTTGTCATCGAAGTCTATTTGATAGGCCACACATTATTAGTATCACAGTTGGTCATAAGAATTATAGGGTATCACTATCCTTATATATTTGTTTTTCATGGTTATAGGTCTTCCACAAACCCACACTTTATCGAATTCCATTTTCTAGGTTGTACACTGTCGGTATCATAGTTGGTCACATGCATTACATGGTATCTTTATCCTCAGATCTTTTTCCATCACAATTATGGGTTACCCACACAAAACCCTTCTCTTCAATGGCTCTTCATATTGAGCAAAGGATTCTTAGGAGGGAGCTTCAAGCAATGGGGGCCATTTCTTCTTAAGGAGGGAGTAATGGTCCAAATGAAAACTAGCATCCACCCATGGTATTCATTGACCCATGGTATTTATCCACTCATGGAATATACCCACGGTATTGTAAGTGACATCCACCCATGGTATTCATCCACCCATGGTATTTATCCACCCATGGAATTTACCCATTATATTGTAAGTATCATCCACCCATGGTATTCATTCACCCATGGTATTCCATCACCCATGGTATCTACCCACCCATGGAATTTACTTGTGGTATTATAACTAAAAAAAAGACTCTAAGTAGCAAGTCACATTTTGTAAAAGGATAGATTCTCCACCACAATGTCATTTTTACAGTTACTCTCTATTTTAATAAGAAGGTTCTTTGTGGTTTTGTTTATTGTGTGTTCTCCTCTTTTTCTTCTTGCAATTCATTTTTTCATATCTTGGGGTTCCCCCCCCCCCACCCCAAGATCCATTTCAATTTTTTTTTAATCTTGGGGACCTCCCCCCAAGATCCAAATCAATACTGGATGTAATGAAAATGCTCATACCAAATTTTATAATTCTTACCACAATATCATTGAAGGAGATTCACTACTATTTTTTTTACCACTTATGTCTAGTCATCGGTTTGTGGATGAAATGTGGTGCTCTTCTTCAACTTAGTGTCCATGATTTCCCATATACATGACCACAACTTCCCGAAAAGTTGAGAATCTCGATCAGAAATAATAGAAGTGGGCAACCCAAAGTGAACCCATATATTTGGAAGAATATCTTAACAATTTTCTTAGTTGTAACATGTTTCTTACATGGCATAAACACACACATTTTGCTGAAACGATCCACAACAACTCATAGATAATCATGACCTTCCTAGACATTAGTAGTGCCCCTACAAAATCAATAGAAATACTTTCTGAAGGACGAGAAGGAATAGGAAGTGGAGTGTACAAACCTAATTTCCAATTGCTAGGTTTGCTAGTAGCACACATGGAACATCCATTTACATATCTTAAAACAATTTCATTCATGTGAGGCCAATAGCAATACCTCTGACCTTGTGCAATTGTTTTTCCTACACCAAATTAACCATCAATAGTCCAACTCTTCAACATGATTGCCTTGACCCAAGATTGCATGAACATATTTAAAATCATCATCTTGAGCATACTATTCAATATAATTTTCATGCATGATTGAGTTATGATTAAGAATGACAGATGAATTGACAATAGGCTTTGATAACGTATAAGCAACTTTGTTGTATATACCTTTCTTGCACCTGATTATAAAATGAAATTGTTGTAGGAATACCATCAACCTAAAATGTCTAGCTTATTGTAGATTATTTTGCGATTGTAAATATTGCAAAAGTTCATGGTGAGTATGAATAATTATTTCTTTTCCTGTCAAATAGTGCTTCCATTTATTCATGCTTTGTACCAAATCATACAACTCTTTATCATAAGTTAGATAGTTAATTATTGCATTGGTAAATGTTTCAGAATGATAACAAATAGGTTGACAATGCTGCATCAAAACTGCTCCCATGGCATAATCACTTGCATCGGTTTGAATCTCAAATGGCTACTTAAGATATGGAAGTGATAAAACTTGTGTTATACTAATTTTATCTTACAATTTGTCGAAAGATTTATGCTTCTTGCCTTCCCAATGAAAGACCTTTTTGACACTGGTCAAAGCATGTAATGATGTTGCAATGAGTGAGAAATTAGCTATAATTTTTTTCCAAAATTGGGTTGTTCCTAAAAATCTTCTAACTTTGATTACATTGTTGGGTTTAGGTCGATTCACAATGAATTCAACTTTTGAGGGATCAACCTTGAATTCACCGCCTCCTACAATATGACCCAAATAAACCAAAGAGTTTTTCCAAAATTCACACTTAGATATCTTCAAATACAACTTCTCTTTCTTCAAGACATATAAAACTTGTTTCACATACTTGACATGCTCTTCACAAGTCTTACTGAAAATCACAATATCATCCAAATAGACTATGACAAAATTATCAAGGAGTGATCTCAACACATAATTCATAACTCTCATGAATGTTGTAGGTGCATTGCAAAGCCCAAACAACATAACTAACCATTCAAACAAACCTTGTTTTGTCTTGAAATAGATTTTCCAAGTATCATCTTTAGTCATCCTTATCTGATGATAACCGCTTCTCAAATATAAGTTAGTAAATTAAACAACATCCTTTGACTGGTCTAGAAAATCATCAATATGACGAAGAAGATAGTGAATCTATATTGTGATCTTATTCAAAGCTCTAAAATCTACACATATGTGCCATCTACCATCCTTCTTTGGAACCAAGACAATAGGAGACCCATAAGGAGATGTGCTAGGCCTAATGACCCCTTTGCCAAGCAGCTCTTGAATTTAGTTCTTGATTTCTTCATTCTCTAAAGCTGACATTCTACACATGCCAATCTTTGGAAGTGATGCATCCTGTTCTAAGTGAATCTCATGTTAGATTCCTCTTTTAGAAGGAAACCCTGTAGGTTCATGAAACATCTTTTCATAAGTGTTAAAAACTTCAAATTAGTCTCTTGAACACATACTTCATCTAGATGTGTGGGATTAAACATAAGTCTAATATGTCTCAAATAAGTATGTAATCCACCTATGTATTTAAGGAGAGTGTCATATGAAGACAAATAAACACCCAATATTAAAGATCTTCTTATAAATTCTTGTGTGTAACGTTCGACAGTCTGACCTTTAGCTTGTCTAAAATTTTGCTAATCCATAATTTTCTTTTTCATATAAGCTAATGGATGACATTTCCTTCTTAGAATCATTTTACCACTTTTCTTCAAATATTCTTGAGTTTTGGTCTCCCACGAAATGAGGCTGCACTTTCCAAACATAGAGAAGCAAGATGGATCTTTGTAACTTCATAATATTTTGAATCCAACAATAGAATTCAATTTGATGAACCTAATTATCCACATTTTCAAAATTTACTTCCCCATTGTACATAGGAAATTCAAACTTGACATTAATCTTAAGCAAAGGAGACTTAGCATGTCCTTTTGGTGATCTAGAAGAAGTATGTCTAGGTGTTGAAGGAGGTGAAGAAGGAGGTGAGGTTGGAAGTGAATATGGAGGTGAAGGAGGAGATGGAGGTGGAGGCTTGCTCCTAAAACACAATTACCTTTTTGTTGATTAGAACTTTCTCCTTGCAACCTTGTTATCCTTTCATTATGAAATTTTAGTTCAGTTTTGCATATTCAACCATAAAAAATAGATAACTCGCAGCATCACAAAGCAATAATTTGATGATGGAGTTAACCTCTCTTGGGCTACATCTCTACACATAGCTTCCAATGTTGGCCCTTTATATTATATGTTCAAAATGTCAATCACGCCAACATACAATGCTCAAATAACAAAAATAATGTTGCCTCTGTGTCCAGAACACCCAAAACCCCATGTTTAGGTTGTTCTTGGGCTCAAAAAGGCTTAAAAATGGCCAGGAATCTTTTGTTTGCTATCTTTCCTAAAAAATGACTAAACTGGAAAAATACAAAATGAATATCCTCATTGGAAGAACTGTTAGGAAAAAAATTGGCACGGGAGTGGTGGAAATTGCACTGAAAATTATGCAATTTGTTGAAAAATTAGTTGGGCACCACAACCCCAACCTCCTCTCCTTTTTATGGTTATGTGGAAATCCAAATGATTAGGGGCATGGTCCAGACCATGAATGTCGACCCTTCCACTCTTGGTCGCATGCTATTTATATGGTTGTTGGGCTGGGGCGCAAGATGGGTGCCATACGCCTTGCACCTTCACACCATATGCCATTAGTTACTTGTTATGTGTTGGGGATCAAGGGATGGGATAATCACACACCCCCTCTTCCATTCTACTATGGTCATATACAATACCATGTACCTTCCCTCCACCCCCTCCCCAAACCTCTTCGCCCCCCTACCAAGTCATTGATTTGTTTTATTTTAAATATAAATGGCCCACCATGTAATACAAGAACCAACGTGTGGTCCAATGGTCCAACAGTTGGTTTTCTCGCTACAGGTCTCGGGGTCGAACCCCACTAAGACCAGTCATTTCCTTAAAAACGTTTTGCATGAATCCCAAGCATCACGTGGCACCCTCCCATTGGGCCATATGGCGCCTTGTGATTGGCTAATATGAAACTCACCAACCAATGAAATTCCACCAACCAGACAAGTATGACCATGCTACATGTCAGTAGGATATTGGCCCATTTGACATCCATACTTCCTAGTCAACCTATTGACATCAGCGCCATGTCACTATACGACCTTCCCAATCAGCGACCTAATTAACCTTGAAAGTTGACTTTTTAGTTGTTTGCCAAAAACTTTAGAGCACGATAACTTTCACATATGGTGTCCGGATTAGATGATTCAAGTGTCGTTAGAGTCATAATGATAATATATACGATTTGGTTCCAATTTGAGGATTTTTGGATCACTTCAATTTTTAAGAATATTTTTAATCCCCTAGATCACTATTTATTTATCCAATTCATGTATTTCAAAAAAACAGAAACCATATTAACACGTGCTTTCATTTCATTCATGAGCTTGTCAACGATGGAGGTATCTTAACTGATTTTTATGGGTCAAGAGATTAGCATGCAAATATTTTCACAAAAACATTGGGCAAGTTTGTATTTGAGTTTCAAAGAGAGCACTTGGTCATTGTAAGTGGAAATTATTGTTACAATTGAGATCAGTAGGGGGTATCGAGAGAATTACTCTCATTTTTTTCTAGGTGTCATAGTCAGTTTGTATTATGTTTAGTTAGTTGAGTTTTAGTTGGGACTTTGTCTAGTTATTAATTGCTATTTCTTTTCCTTGACTTCTATCTAGTTTATTTAACTAATTTTGAATGATGAGAAGAGTTGTTTGCTCCATTACCATTTTTTTCTATACACTATGTATTTATGTCTCTGTATTCTTTGTTAGTTCGGGTGCGTTAAGGTGGATATGAGAATTATTCATTCCATTACTAATTCACCATTTCATGGTAATGTATGTTATCGATTCACTGGTTGAAGTGATCATTTTAGTGAAAATTTTCAATGGTTGAGATGATCATCCAACTACTACAAGTTCAATCACTTCAACTAACATGATAGACTGTCAAACTGTCAAAAATGATAAACTAAAAATTAGATAGTGATAAAAAAAATTGTGAGAAGTCGAAGAATCATTTCTAGATGAATAGTCTGCACAAGAAACAATATTTTGATGTCTATATTTTTCCAAAAATTTGGATCATATGAATATGAGGAAGATACATGCAATAAAGTACATGTATACAACTTTTATTTCTAATGAAAATTGGTTGGTTTTTTCTTATTGAACAAGTGTTAATTCATTGCGACCACCAACCTTCCATTCCCAACATCAATTCTCAGTACTCCCATGTCAGCTTTTCAATCTCACAGTTTGTCTACTAGAGACCTTGTGCACTCTCAAGTCTTAGGTATAAAAAATGTTTCCAACCACAATTTTATATCGGTTTTGGCTTTTGATATGCACATCATTTTAAATTGGGGATTTCTCATTGATAATTTCATGTTGTTTTTTTTTTTGACAGTCGGAAGGTATTCCCTCAAGGATGGGAGAGGCCCCAAATCCTCGTTGTCAGCCCTAGGATTTGGGATACATTCTCCCATATTCGAGGTTAAGTTTCAATGAGTACATACATGAAAGGAAGGTTAATGCCAATGTTGATGCATTTTTAACTATCAAACTTGTGGTTGCTTTCCTTGACTGGTTTATTATTATTTTTCAACTAGTTTATTTTCAATTTTCTATGTTGTGGAGGTATGAAATAAGTTTTGTTGAAAATAATTCTTAAGATATTAATGTAGACAATTTTTTATATAATTGTAAACTAAATTTGTGTTCTTAGGGTTAAATAGGTCAGTGTGAAGTCAACATTTGTTTCAACTGATTAGTTTGAATTAGATTCATATGATTAATAGCAATTTCCATAGTTGTAGAAAGCAAAAAGTTACATGTGAATGTATTTATTTTTTTATGCATATGAATGTGAAAGAGAACAAATAATCACATGCACTAACATATTTGTTGTTTCGGGTTCATTGTTTGTATTACTTATTGTACTTGTCTATCTATGTTTGTTTCCTTCTAAGTGTACTTTTCCTCCTATAATTTCTACATTTTGTTGTCATAGCCAATTTCCATTAGTGGGAAACATTTATTTATTTGTGACTTTGTTTCCAAAAGTACCTAAGAGTTAAGCAAATAGCCAATAACAACCTTATTATTTGTCAGCCTCAAATATGAATCTCTAAAGGTGAGAACTGTGGTTTTTGGAGAATTAAATTGAAGATATTATTTAATTCACAGTAATTGTGGGATTTGGTGGAAAATAGTTATACATAACTAGGAGAAGGTTGGACCAAAGTCCAAAAATAACATTAGAGGGCAATTGAAAAAAAACTCAAAAGCTAATTTTTTCCTCGAAGGAGCATTTGATGATTTTATTTTCCAAGACCTCTTGCAAAAAAAAAACCAAAGAAGGCATGGGATATGCTACATCAAGCATATCAAGGAGAAAACAGTGAAAATTTTGTTAAATTGCAATCACTCATAAGAAAATTTAAAGCTTTTAACATGCGAAATTCTGAGTTTATGCAAGGATTTTTTCACTAGAGTGGTGGAGGTAGTAAAGAAAATTATATCTTATGGGTAAATTTTAAGAGTTGAAAATTTGTTGAAATTTTTTTAAGAACTCTTACCCCAAAATTTTCTATTGAAGAGACTAAAGATTTAATTTAGTTTTATATGAATGATATTATGGGATCTCTTCAATCTCATGAGAAAAAGGATGAATAGATTCTTTGAAAAATATTCTAAGCAAGTTTTTCAAGAAAAATCCAATATTTTTGGAGGTAAAGGTTAAGTAGAATTTATCACAAAAGCCAATATTTTTAGAAATAAAGTTCAAGTAGTTGAGGATTTCTCTAGTGAGAAAAATTTAACCACTAGTTGACGAGGAAGAAGGCAAACATATAGAGGAGGACGAGGTCTATGAAGAATTTTTCCTACAAATCATAGAGGAAGGTGTAATGATAGTAATTGTGGAGGTAAAGATATGAAAAATATCAAATTTAATGTTTTTATTATAAAATATTCAGCCATTATGAACATAATTGCTAGGAAAAACACAAAAATAGCAAGTTAACTTTTAAAAGGAAAAATAAAATTGGATGGCTTATTTTTAGTTTATAATTCACCTAACAAATTTTCCAAGGAGATATGGCTTCTGGATAGTGGTTGTAGTAATAATAACATGATTGGAAACATAGATAGTTTTGTGAAGATAAATGAGTGCACTAAATCTAATGTTCTATTGAGAGATGAATAACTAGTGGTATTTAAAAGTAAGGGAACAATTACACTAAAAGAAAAATAACACAAAATAAAACATATTAATGTTGTTTTATATGTTCATGGTTTATCACATAATTTGTTGATTGTGGGGAAGCTTATTGAAAAGATATACGTTGTAGCTTTTAAACGTATTTAATGCATCATCTATGATAAATAAAATCACAATCAAATTATAGCCAAAATTAATATGCTGCAAAATATAATTTTTGTTTTCATTCTTTTTTGTGAAATAGATGAAGCATTAAAATTTTTATATGGAAATAATTCTCTGCTATGCCACATGAGATATGGAAATTTTAATATAAGAAACTTAAAATTATTGCATAATAGGAAAATTTGAAAATATTTCTCTTATTGATTCTTCTGATCAGGTATGTGAGGCATGTATTCCTAGTTCGAAACAAAAAGACTCATTTTGGGTAGGAAAATATTAAAGAACAAAAGAAACCATTGAAATTAATACACGAAGATATATGTGGTCCTATGCAAACTTATTCTATCGACAAAAATAGTATTTAATTTTTTTTATGATCTTAGTAGAACATGGATATATTCATTAAAGAAAAATGTGATGCATTTGTTATGTTCCAACAATTTAAAATTATTGTTGAGAAGCTAAGTGGTTAGGTTTTTTATAGGTTTCCCATAGGTAGAGAGGGAGAATTCACATGGAATGATTTAATAATTGTCTCAAAATAAATAGGATCCAAATACAATTGACATCTATTTATACACTCCAATATAAAATAATAGGACAATTGTTGAGATTTCTATGAGCATGTTGAAAGGTAAAGGTATTCCAAACACCTTTTGGGTTGATGTTTTTTCTACATATATTTATTTTCTTAATTGATGACTAGCAAGAAGTCTGCAAAATATGAATTCTTATTAGGCATGGAGTGGAAGAAAACCTAGTGCTTCTCATTGTAAAGTCTTTGATTCTATTATTTGTGCTCATTTCCTTGTTGAAAAAGAAGAAAACTAGATGATAGAGTGTGAATTCATTTTTATTAGCTATTGAGAGGAGGAAAAGTCTTATAATTTTATAATCCAAAAAATATAAAACTATTAATTAATTGTGATGTGTTTTCTAATGAAAAAAATGACAATGAAATCAAGATGTGAAAAAAGAAAACCCAAAAGTCATTCTAGAAGCAAATGAATATTCTATTTTAGAAATCCCATCAGTAGTCCAAATACTTCCAAGGCCACATCAACTTCATCATCTTCTTCAACTTCAAGTGATATTTCAAGCATGTTTGAAGTCAGAAATCCACGTCCATGAAATGTAATATCTTTAAATTAAATTTATGGATGCTCTACCTTTTTTAAAATGTCTCAAATCAAAGCCAAGATATTTTGAAGATGTTGTAAATAATAAAGCATGGTGCAAATAAATGGATGAGGAGATTGTAGCAATTAAGAGGAAGGTAACATGGGAGTGCATGGATCTTCCTTGTGGAAAATACGTCATCAAAGACAAATGGTGTACAGAAAAACGTTTGCAGTTGATGGATCCATAAGGAAGAACAAAGAAAGGTTAGTGGAAAAGGTGTATGATCAACAACCATGTATTGACTCTAATTAAACATATGCTCCTATTGCAAGATTGGATATAATAAAAATTGTTTTAGCATTAGCAACACAATATAATTGATTGGTTTCCCGGATGCGGGTGACATGACGGAAGGCAACGAGGAGCCACATGTTGGTCATGTGCTGCCTCAGGTGTAGTGTTGGCATTCAATGCCTGATCGCCGCCAAGAAATATATGGCAGGGATTAACATTGGATTTCATTCAATGCTCTGTTCAAGTTGTTGGCTCGACTGCAACGAGCAGTTATGGCATTTGAGGATCGAGGTCACGATGCAGTGGTTAAAAAAGGTGATGGGGGAGCTCAACTTAAGCTGGTTCATGCTCAGCACTTGGTCTTTGTTGTTCCGGCTCCCGCCTGGTCTTCAGCTCTCCGGGAGACAATACCTTCCATCCCTCTGTTTGCTGTATGTAATTTCAAGTCTGAAGGGCGAGGGGGTTGCGAATTTGAGTGTATCAAGTGCCGCCCGCTCGCCTATGTATCAATTCCGCCTCCCTATCTCGCACTGCTCGTTACCCTCGCCTCTTCTGCAAAAATGGTCAGGCCTCGACAGCGCTTGCTTAGCCGTTGAGGCTCTGCACGTGGAGGGTCCTCTCGGCCTCCAGCTAAAGAACCTCACTCCCATTGCTGTCACTGCCGCTGCCATCGCATTTCTGAAGCCAATCCTATCCAAGCTAGCCAATTCGTGGACTCTAGCAGCCCGGACCCTTCAGCTCCTTCGTCGGCCTTTGGTTTGGCCATTTTTACCTTCAGCAGCTCGATGGACAGACCCCGTATCAATGCCCATGTTTCGGTACTTTTCCTGGAGGAAGCGCCAACTGATAGTGAAGAGCTCCGTGGCAAAAGGAAGCACCAGGACGAGAGTTCAGAATTTGTCAAAGCAATGCCAGGGGTGGTTGCAGAACAGGCCCCCAACCTTCCCCAGCCTCAAGAAGCGTCAACATCCAAGGGGGTCGATGTCAACCTAGGTCCCCACCCTACTGCAGAGGAAATTGGAAAATTTGGATGGTACCTGGTGGTCGAAGAGGAGCCGGAGGAGTAGCTGGCCCTTCGCTCAGCATCACCCACTCTAGCAACACTCAGGTTTTGCTTCGGCTTTCGGTTTATGTTATGTGGTCCCAATGCCTTTTCTTGTCATGTTTTTTGTTGCCCCTGTGTGGGATAATGTTGTTGGTGGTCTGCTGCCCTTGCGTGGGTTATCTAGTTTGAACTAGTTTCTCCTTTTTGAAAGACAAAGAACCCCTGCGTGGGATGTTTTTGTTTAGATGTGGGATGTTTTGTTCAAGTATGGTGCCCCTGCGAGGGCTGCTTTTATGATGGTCCTTCACATTCCAGAGTGCCAAGGCTTGGCCTCTGGCGAAGAAACTCTATGATTGTAATGTTTTGCCTGTTTTTGTAAATAATAGATTAGTTTTTTAGCGAGAAAAAAAATATATAATTGATTGGTTTATTAATTTGATATGAAATAAACTTGTTTGAATGGTGTATTGAAAGAACATGTCTATGTTCAGTGGCCCCATGGATATGAAGTTATAGGAAATGAACACAAATTATATAGATTGAAAAGTGCTCTTGATCGTAATGATATAATTATTGTTTTGTTATATGTAAATGACTTGAAATATACATATTTAAGTATTTTATTAGTGGAAGTTTCCAGAGAAGTTATAATGATTGAACTTTAAATCACTAATTTTAGATCGATGCATTATTTTCTTGGCATAGAAGTGAGATAAATGAATGATGGCATCTTTATTTTGAAAAAAAAATGTCGATATAAATATTTTCAAAAATTGAAAATCGAAAATAGTAAACCCATGAGCACACCCATCAATACAAATGAATTTTTTTCTATAGAAGATGGAGCTAAAAAGGTAGATGTTAAATCCTATAAGATTTTTGTAGGAAATCTTATGTATCTTACTACCACTAGACTTGCAATTATGCAAGAAATACGTTTGATATATAGACTCATGCAAAATTGAAGTAACATTTATTTTGTAGAAACAAACATGTTTTTTGAGATATCTATATGGAATAAGTAACTTTGATATTGGGTGTATGATGCAGGAGCATCACTCCACATTTTGTTCCAATTTTTTTTGTTGCTGTAAATATCTTACAATCAGTTTTGCTTATGTGTCCTTGGAGAGAAAACTATACTTGTATGTTTTATTTTTTGTTTGTAAATGTGTCCCTTTAATCGATAATTTCTTGTTTGTTAGCTTACAGCTTTGGGAGAAACCTAGTTGTCAAGTTCAAGGAGGTTGTTGTTAGCCAATCCCCCCCGCCCCCCTTCTGTTTTCACGATATTTCTTCTTTGTTGTGTATGTTGGCATTATGAGACAAGTGTTGTCCTTGATGGCAAATCACTCAGATGATAAATTATAGTGCAGCAAAGTTATTTTCAAGTTCACGGAATTTTATGCAGAGAAAAGTTTACTTCATGTAGAGAAAAGTTCACAGAATTTTATGAAAAGAAAAGTTTATTTCATGTAGAGAAAAGTTCACGGAATTTTATGCAGAGAAAAGTTTATTTCATGTGGAGAAAAGTTCACGCACTTTCATGGTTGGTTCATGGTATTAGTCCCACAGTTTTTGAACCTATGGTTTTGGCCCGTGGTATTAGTCCATGATTTGAGGAAGAGCTTGCCTATATAAAGCAAAGGAGATCATTTGCCTTGGGTATACTTTTGGGTTGAATATCTTAAGATCTGAAATATTGGGTTATTGTTTCAAAAGCTCGATCTATATGAAAGTGAAGTGGAAAGCGAATCTGTGAAGGGTGATCTCTCGAACGCTGCAGCTGTGGAAGTGCGGAGGCGCCGCAGGAGGCGCCGCAGGAGGCGCCACAGGAGACGCCATAGAAGGTGTTCTGGGTTTAGTTTTCTGTTATTGTGGATCTGGTTATCTGGGTGACTTACTGGTACTTGATGATCATTTGATATTTATGGATCCAGTTTGAAAATTTATGAAAAGTGGTCCTTGAAAGAAAAGAAGTAGGCGGTTGTAGCTCCCTTCCAGGAGAGACTGGAAAACGAGAGAGAGTTGTAGCTCTCTGCAGGTTGCAGCCTGCGTACTGGTAAAGGACTGCACCAGTACAAGACCATGTAAAAAGGAGTTTCTAATTTGAAAGAAGATAGAGACATATTGCAGCAGGTGGTTTTCACCCACATTGGGTTTCCACCTTATATCTGGTGTTCTTTGATGTGACTGTCTGTTTTTCTTGTTCATGCTCATTGTTTATGGTACTGATATGCAAAAATAATTCAAAAGTATAAATAAGGAAGAATTTTTAAAAGGACTAGATAATACTGATTCACCCCCCCTCTCAGTATTATTTTCAACACTTTATAACACAACTTGATGTAATATTTACATACATTTTCATATATAGACATAACCAAAACACAACATCAAAAAAGATATCAAAGAACATTTGCTCAACCGACGAATAAAGAATGATACATAGCCCACATCTGATCATCCGTCTCCCATGTAGAATTGTTAGGCCCAAAGTGCTTTCACTACACTTTAACTTGCTTGATTTCTCGATTCCGAAGCATGAGCATATTTCACTGCAAAATGCACTAAGGTTCCAGCTAAAATTCTCCTTCTGGTTCCACCTGCACTATAGACTAGTCAATCACATGATCAACATATTTCACATACTTCTTAAGAAATGACATATGGAAAACATCATGGAATTTCACTGTCAGAGGCAGTGCAAGTCGGTAGACCACTGATCCAATCCTCTCAAGGATCTCAAAAGGCCTACAATACCAAGGTGAAAATTTGGTAGATGATCCAATCCTAAAGGACCTCCTCCTGGGCTTGATGCGCAAGTACACATGTTCCCCAACCTGAAACTACTTAAATACCCTATGTTTATTTGCATAATTCTTCTACCCGTCCCATGCTACCTTTAGATTCTTCTTGATAACCTGTATTTCCTTTTCCATCTCTTCCAACATGTCTATCCAATCAATACCCTATTCACTGCATCACTCCAACTGATGGAGTATTACAACTATGCTCATAAAGTGCCTCAAATAGACTCATCTTCAAATATTCTTGATACCCATTGTTATACAAAAACTGCATGAGTATAAGATACTCTTCCCACTTCCATTATTGATGCATAACATATGTTCTCTACATTTCCTAAAGAATCTCGTTGTCCATATCTCTCT
This sequence comes from Pinus taeda, assembly GCA_000404065.3. Classification (NCBI taxonomy): domain Eukaryota; kingdom Viridiplantae; phylum Streptophyta; class Pinopsida; order Pinales; family Pinaceae; genus Pinus; species Pinus taeda. The sequence goes on from APFE030591411.1 coordinate 56,685, forward strand.
TTCCATCTGGCTATTGATGATAATTTGTACTGAAGGCCAACTTTGTCCCCAAACCTACAAACAACTCCTTCCAAAACCTGGAAGTGAACTTGGCATCTCTGTTTGACACAATATTCCTAGGAATACCATGTAATGCCACATCTCCCTGATGAAGACCTGAGCTACCTCACTGTCTTTTGATATCCCGGGTAACTTGAATAAGACTTAACATAAAATTCCCACAAGATAAGCTTCCTGATCTCACTGTCATTTGACACATAGATCTTGTCCCTAAATCTGATCCAACCATTTGACGTGAGATGATAATCAACATCACGTTCACTTGTACCTTATTGATATAACTTGTACTTAAGCTACTCATCCTGTTGTCCTGCCTACAAGGTTTGATAATGTAATATGTCCCATATGAACTCATAGCTACTATCTTATTTACCTGCAATCAGCTACTAAGAGCACTTACAACCCTGTTCTCTTTACCCTTAATGTACTTGATCTCAAAATCAAACTCACTGAGCATATCCAATGACCTAGCTTGCCTGGCATTTAGATTAGGTTAGTCAAACAAGTAGCTTGGCTCACTATGATCACTCATCAAAATTAACCTCTTGCCAAAAAGATAGTGTCTGCACATCTTCAATGCATGGATGATACCTGCGAACTCAAGATCATGTGTCACATGGTTCTGCTCGTTTTGATTCAGTTTCCTTGACTCATAGCATACCACTTGTCCTTCCTACATAAGAACTCCACTAAGTCCTCTATTTCAAACATTTGTACATACCACAAACTCTTTTTCTGGATCTGCATTCTTCGAAACCAAAGCATTTGTAGGCAACTGCTTCAACTGCTTGAAACTGGCTGCACATTCTTCTGCCCATTCAAACTTCTTCCACTTTCACTGTAAGGATGTAATAAGATAGGCAATCCATGAGAAGTTCCTGATAAACCTCCTACAATAACCTACTAACCCCATGGATGATCTCACCTCATCCACATTCCTAGGAGCTGCCCATTCCATGATAGTCTTGATCTTTTCTAGGTCCACTGCTATACCTTCCTTGGAAACCACATGCCCTCAGGAATGAACTTATGTCTAAAAGAAACTACATTTACTAAGTTTGGCATACAACTGATTCTCTCTTGGCAATTTCAACATTGTTGCTAGATGTTTTGCATGCTCATCCTCATTCTTAGAATATATCAATATGTCATTAATGAATACTATCACAAACTTGTCCAGATAAGGACACAACACACTATTCATCAAATACATGAAAGTAACTAGAGCATTAGTCAAACCAAAAGGAGCCACAACAAACTCATAATTCCCATACTTGATTTGGAAAGTAGTCTTGTAGATGTCCTCTTTTTTGATGCATACTTGATGATATCCATATCTCAAATCAATCTTCAAGAACACTACTTCCCCCCTCAACTGATCAAACAAGTCATCAATCCATGACAAAGGGTACTTGTTCTTAATCGTCACCTTGTTCAACTTCCTATAATAAATACATAACTTGAGAGTACCATCCTTCTTCTTCACGAACAACACTGGTGCACCCCAAGGCGACAAACTTGGCATAATGTATACTTTATCAAGAATTTCCTTCAACTACAAATTCAATTCCACTAATTTCACAATTCTCATCCTATATGGTGCCTTCAATGTTGGTGTTGCTCCCGACATCAACTCAATAGAAAATTCCACTTCCTTATGAGGTGGTAACTCTGAGATCTTTGCTAGAAATACATCCTAAAATTACTGCAAAACTAGATACCTTTAATACTTTTGCATCCTCAACATCCTTACATTTTTCACTAGAAATGTGAAATGCAAACAATACACATCCTTTCTTGCTACTGCACTTTTCTTGCATAGTTGTAACCATTCTCACCGATGTAGGCTTCTTCTTACCTTGGAATATTCTCTTCTCTCCATCATTATCCAAGCACTCAATAGCCTTATCATAGCAATCCACTTAGTCTTGTGAATGTACAACCAGTCCATACCCAACAACATATTATATGATCCCAATAGAAGAAAATTTAGATGCACTGATGTAGACATATCGTTCAACTCAAATGCACAAGATCCTACCCAATGATGAACTCTTTTCTTAGTACCTGTAGCCAACTTCATTAACCAAGACTCTACATGCACTTCTTTATTTAAGCAACACTTATCCACCAGATCAAGTCTGATATAACTATAGTTAGATCTAGGGTAAATCAAAATAGAAACAACTTGATCACAAAACTTACCTTACATATCGATAATAGATGCTTGATGTTTAGCCTACTTATTATCTAATGTTGCATAAATCCAAGGCATAGTCTGTCCAATATCCCCAACTATTTGTGGTTCTTGAGCACTTTAAATCTATGGTCTACCACACTAATGTTGTGGACAATCTCTCTTGCGATGATCCTTGCCACAAGTCCAACACTGTAAAGGCTTCCTACCATCACCCTTATTCCACTCCTCATGTTGAAATCCTTATCATATGTCAACTGCATTGAACTTCTTGTATGATGGTGCATTCTCCTTGTCATCTATATCATGAGGTTTTCCTCTCTTCTTAGCCAAATTTCCTTTATTCTTATCATTACCTTTTCAATCCTTCTTAGACTTTGTCTTGCACTTTGATTCCCCATAACACTTCTTCAACGTTCTAATAGATTCCTCCAATAATCTAGGCTCATCAAGCTCAATTCTGTCTTTGAATGATCCCAACAATCCACTGATAAATATTTGAATATTTTCTTTCTCCTCCTTAAGATAACACACATATCTCAACAAACCCAAGAATTTTCTATATACTCCTTATCGGTCATAGATCCCATCTTCAACTCATAGAAATCCTTTGCCTTGTCACCATAGTATCTTTCAAATAGATACTTCTTCTTGAAAAGTCTCTTGAACTCACTCCAAGTCATCTCCTACTCCCGAATGCCTATGATTTTCTTCACATCTTCCCACCAAATGTCTGATTTTCCTTTAAGACTGAAAGCATATTCATCCCAAGAAACCAAGGTTCTGCATCTTGTGACTTCTTCATTTCTCCATCAAATGTAGGAGGCTTTTCTTTATTGAACTCCTCTGGAAAGTACTGCTTCTCATTCCTCCTATACAAATGGTGGCGGTGATGATCCAGGTGGATGTTGGTGGCCACCCACCTATCCCATTTGGACCCCCACAACTATCTCTTTCAGTTTTTCAGTTTCCGTAATTGTAGCACAAGTTACTATTTTTAGCAGTTTTGCGGGTCCTGAACTTCCGGAACCATTTTGAGGCCCTAAACGACGTTTTTTGGGAAATCTGGGGGCAACATGGGTCCATGGACTGATGTTGCCCTTCCCAAAGTGGTATTTCTTGGATAGATCTTTCTAACGAGCTATCATACGCATCAAACAAAGATCGTATGCCAAAGTTACGACCCCAGGAAATTGATGTACCAATTTACCCAAAACGGGGCCCACAATTTGGCGTTTCATCTTCTAGGGTTAGGTTTTGGAATGTGAAAGGTTTTCCATTGTTTCTCAACAATAAATAGGCCTTCGAGCCTCATTGTAACAGAGTTTTGGAATAGTTCAGAGGCATGTAGCTGCACATCTCTTCTCAGAGATAAGCTACCATCGCCCTAGCTGGTTTATTCCCATTTCTAGTTGTAAGCATATTTCAGTATTTTCCATTAATGAAATGAAGTATTATTTCCGCTGCATGTTTGTGTATATGGCTATCTCTGTATTTTGTTGCATTCCTATTTAAATCCAGATTAGTGGTATCAGAGCAGTCTGCTTTTTCTTTGTTTTTCTTTGCATGTCCCCAACGAGGTCGGGATATAAGGAGTTAGGGCTTGAACTGGTTGAAACTTTGCAAGACTAGCCTCACAAATACTGACGGCCTCCCATGACGGATGAGAAGAAAGACGAGGGGGCAGGATATCCTATCAAAATCTTGCTCGAAGAAGCCTTCGAGTGGCAAAGGAACGCGATGATGGATAGCTTTGCGCAGATCCTTCAATGGCTACCCAGAAGTGACGCGTCGGCTTCCAACAGCTACTCTGGAAATGCCACGCCCTTTAAGGTACAAGTTAATTTTGAAATCCCCATATTCAAGGGTAAAATAGATGCAGATGCTGTAGATAAATGGTTAAATCTGCTAGAGGGTTATTTTTCTGTTCATGAATTTTCAAGTCGGGAAAAGATTGTTTTCGCTCTTCTCAAAGCAGCCCCCCACGTTAAGGGCTGGTGGGAAACCTACTGTGAGCAGAAGGATGAAAGCACAAGCTCACTATTTTTAGCTGCACCCACTTGGGATTCATTCAGAGATGCCGCCATGGAGCAGTACTACCTTGTCAAAAGCTATGAGGACAAATACATCAAATGGACCACACTGCAGTAGGGACGAGACCAAGATGTGCCTGAGTTCACAAACATTTTTCACACCCTTCGCACACAGTTGGGTATCAAAGATTCTGAGCTGCATATGGTACTCAAATACTGTGGCTGCCTACATAGATACATCTAGGAAGATATGGAGTTCTTGAACATCTCCTCACTCGGCACAGCATACCGATACGCTGTCAAAATCGAGCAAAAGTTCAAAGAGAAGAAGCGAGACTTTGGATCTGCAAATTCGAAGCCCAAAGGACAAAGCCAAGGCGGGGTGACCCAAGACAACCTGTCAAAGCCGCAAGAAAAGAACAACACCAGGAAGTCGAAGAAGGACACAGGAAAGTGGTGTGAGTTCCACAAGAGTCCCACTCATAACACAAGTGAGTGTCGGACCAAGTAGTCACTGGTGGCCGAGTTGAAGGCTTCCGAATTAGATACATCTTCTGACCCTGAGCCAGAACCCGACAAGGAGAATGGCAAAGGGAAGCAGATCATTGATGCAGATCCCAGCGCCACTGTTGCCACTACCAAGATCCATAAGAATGAGCCCGAAGAGCCAGAGGAGGGGGAATGTCTTTTCCACTCATAGATGTGGGTGAAGGGTTCGCCGCTGCAATTCATTGTCGACGTGGCAGCCAAAATAACCTTATTTCAGCAGAGGTCGTGAAGCGTTTGGGCCTACCGACTACACCACATCCACAGCCATACAATATCGGGTGGCTTCATGAAGGACGAGATCTCAAAGTTCGCCAGCAGTGCCACCTTCCCTACAACATCAAGCCCTTCATAGATGAGGTATTGTGTGATGTTATACCTCTGGATGTTTGCGATGTACTATTAGGTCAACCATACCTTTGGAGGCGACATGCTGTGTATGAGTCAAGGCCTTGCACTGTCATTATTTCTTTGGATAATTCATTATACATGATACCTGAGGTAGTCCCACCTATCGCCACCTCTTTGATCACTGCCAAGAAAGGCAGCAAGCTCATATCACAGACTAGGAAATTTATTTTCTGTCTGGTTCACTCCCAAAGTAAGGGGAAGATCGTTGCTACATCCATGACCACGGAAAATGGTTCCTCCATGCAGTAACAACAAAAAAGGGATACGGTCATGACAGAACACAGGAACAACTTCTCCTCACCCACAGGGGCACCACATAATTTTCAGGTGGGTGACAAAGTTTGGTTACATCTGCAGAAAGAATGCCTTACCAGAAGCCATCAGAAACTCAGACCACTCCGACATGGTCCTTACACCAGTACCAAGGCTACGTGCAACAATGCTTTGAAGCACAACATTCCTCCATTCCTTCGCTTGCACCGAGTGTTCAATGTTGGACCGTCGTCGACCATGCTTCCCACCATTACTGGACACATCAGAGATTGCAGGACAAGTTCAGCAGATGGAGGAACTCAACGCAATGGGGACCGTTGCTTTTTAAGGGGGGAGGAATGATCCAGGTGGATGTTGGTGGCCACCCACCTATCCCATTTGGACCCCCGCAACTGTCTCTTTCAGTTTTTCAGTTTCCGTAATTGTAGCACAAGTTACTATTTTTAGCAGTTTTTCGGGTCCTAAACTTCCGGAACCGTTTTGAGGCCCTAAACGACGTTTTTTGGGAAATCTGGGGGCAACATGAGTCCATGGATTGATGCTTCCCTTCCCAAAGTGGTAGTTCTCGGATAGATCTTTCTAACGAGCTATCATACATTTCAAACGGAGATCGTATGCCAAAGTTACGACCTCGGGAAATTGATGTACCAATTTACCCAAAACGGGGCCCACAATTTGGCGTTTCATCTTCTAGGGTTAGGTTTTGGAATGTGAAGGGTTTTCCATTGTTTCTCAACAATAAATAGGCCTTCGAGCCTCATTGTAATATAGTTTTGGAATAGTTTAGAGGCATGTAGCCGCACATCTCTTCTCAGAGATAAGCTACCATCACCCTAGCTGGTTTTTTCCCATTTCTGGTTGTAAGCATATTTCAGTATTTTCCATTAATGAAATGAAGTATTATTTCCACTGCATCTTTGTGTATATGGTTATCTCTGTATTTTGTTGCGTTCCTGTTTAAATCCGGATCAGGTGATGATGGCGTTCTCTCTTTGAACTAGAATTGGAATAGAACCCATGGTCATTACCCCTCTTGTTAGGTGTATCCAAGAACATACCATCTTTAACTATGTCATCCTTGTCAAACCTGAATCCTGATTGATACCTACTTCCATATTCCCCATTGGTCCTTTCGTCCTGTCCATGATTGATCCTAATCAGTCCCTACCTCTGTAAATATGATATACTCTGAATAATAATTTCATTGACCTCTTCTTTCTTTTCTTGTGCTCTGACAAGTATTTCCTATGACTGAATGACTATGTCATTATCTGCCTTACAACTTCTGATCTTTTCTTTCAAACTTCTCAATGTATTTGTTATGTCAGGGGAGTACTCATCACCATGTTTTTAATCTGATCTATAGAGAGAATCACATGAACTGTAGTGCACCATTTTGCTTGTCATCTTGATCTTCTACTTCCTACAAACATATCATGTCAGATAAACCAAATATAAACATGATCAACATACCTAGTTTAGGGGAGGCTATCTCGTCTGCAAAATCAATATGTATTAACAAAATGTATGTATATATAATGAAATCAACATATCTATCATCTCATCATCAACAACATCAAAATCTACATGATGACACAACTGCAAAAATGACCATCACAATACATGCATAACGAACACATAGACAACTGACATGCATGCATGACAAACACATTTTGCCTATCCAGTACAAGTGCTTGAACTTGGGAGCTCTGATAAAAATCTATAACTACCCCTCCCACATTTACCCAATTTCACCGGCTTTCCAGGGTAAAAATGAGGCGAGAGTTACTATGAAATGACCTGAACTCCTAGATCCAATTAAGGAAGTGGGGATGACTAACTAACTACATACTGACATTCCACAGGGGCTACAAGACACTCAGAGGCTGAACAACCATGTTAGGTGGCTAAACCTTGAGCAGGACCCCTTTTTTTCTCCCTTGGGCCAACAAGCACACCAACAACAAGGCATGCATGTGGTTATAGGCCTCCAACTTCATGCACAACACTGCTTCCATGCTATTACAACCCAATTTATCTAGTTATGAGCATGAGGTCTTGGGATCAGTGCCACCTTTTCAGGCCTGCCTCCATACCACTGCCAAAAATTGCTTGAGACTTTCGAAAATCATATTTAACATGGAAACAAAGCTAAAAATTCAATATAAACTTAAAAACTTGACCTAGACTGACTAGAACATACTAGGCATTTCATCAAACACATGGAAAACATGTAAGCTACAGGTCATGAATGCATATTTGATAATAAAAGTTTGAGATTCATTTAAGAATCATTGAGAAGTCCTTATGCCCTCTTCACATAGTTGCAACAACACTTATTAGTCCATACGTTCATCAACCAATCAATAGCTAAACAATTCATAACGAGATCCAAAGAAAACACACATCATATGAACAACATATAACCATCATATAAACCATGGCAACCCAACCATAATATCACCAACAATATTGCCAACATATATACATGAATCACAATATAAGACTAACGCTTATTAACATATGAAACTACCAATCAATTGAGGGACTTCCACTTACCACCTGACCATAGATTGGGCTGAACCAAATCTCTCTTTCATCCATTCACCCCCATGCCATATTCCAATTTTGAATGTCAAATCTCGTGGAATAAACCAAACAAAACAAAACTAGGGCTTTCAGGGCCAAACCACCTCAACCCTTAACCAGTGGTTCCACCTTGTAGTCGAACATCACTAACACCAACCAGATTGGTCTCTACCTAAACTGTACAAGGCTTTAGGAACTAGTAACTCAACCCACAACCTTCCAGGGCTCCAGAGCATTTTTCCAACTCGGCTCCAGGACTAGTAACTCAACCCACCAAGGGCTCTAGATCATTTTTTCCAACCTAGGCTCTAGAGCTAGTAACTCAACCCAAGTTGTTCCAATGCTCCTAGAGAATTTGTTCCAACCCACAACCATAAGGAATTATGAGCACCAACTAGAAAAAATCAAGTGAAAAAAACCACAACACCATGGATATATAGGAAATGGAAAGGAAAGGTTAAAACCATTGTCAATCCAGGTAGATCTCCATGCTAATGACAACACATAAACAAAAAATTACATGCATCTACAATTCATCCATAAATTAGCAAGGAAATCACACATCCAACCTCTTACCTGCAAAGCAATCCCCATCACTATGTTTTTCCCAACATTCAACTTGGAATATGTATCCCATGAATTTGTTTTTATCTTTTTATTTACATAGGAAATCAACTAGGGGTTGTCACAAAAGGTCCCCTCAATGATGCTCCTTTATGAACCACACAAATAGGATATTGCCATGTGTCCTGTGTTAATGACTAATATCATTAAAAATACAAAGGTAGTGTTTTAGTCATCCTTTGATTAACTTCTCTAATGAGTTCTTGATTGTAATAAAATGCATTTGACCCTCCTAAACCTGTTTGATGAGGATTAATGGAGCCACACTAGCTTATAACTTTAGCAGTATTATAAATTCATGTACAATGCAAATACATAATGAATGAAACAATTAAAAATATACAAATAATGGCCATACCTTGGTGTTAATGTCCAATTGTCAGTATTAAGCATTTACATGCATAATTTATGCAATCAATTACGATTCTCAAACAAGGAATAACATAATGAACAAATATTTTGCATATTTATTTTGAAGAGTTATCATTAATGTCAATGCAAGGGGAGGCCATTATTGCAGAGCTAGAAATAAGCAAGGGATCAACGAGAAAAAATATTATGGGGCTCATTATTGAATTGGAGTTCTTGAAGTAATGGGAGGATGAGCATATTTCTACACTGGTTTCCATGGAAGCAAAAAAATGGTTTTGAAGGAAGATATTGTAAGCAATGAGAAAAGGAACACATTACAACTAGGGCTCGCAAACCAAACATCTACAAGATAAGACATGTTCTTGATCCATGCATCACTTATGAGAGTGATGAATCCATGCCATGTATGGGTTGTGTGGATGAAGATTTTACTAATGGCCTCAAAGAATTCATAATGCTTGAAAATGACAGTTGTTGTCTTGGGTCATTGTAATTAATTCATAATGTCGTAAAGAAGTGTCACATAACTTGTCCTATTCAACCCCAACATTATGACATATTACATTTTGTTCAAACAAGAACCATCATGCAAAGATCCAATGTCCAAATAATCAAGACAATCTAACATGCGCATTCAATTAAAGAAAGAGACACACACCTATACCAACAAGAATTCGATGAATTATTGTAATTACATTAATTATGTCAAAACGAAATCAAAGCAAATTCTAGCTGCTAGGGATTCCTGAATGACATTACCTTGATAAGTTGACTTCAATATTAAATTATAGGTCGGTCCCATCCTAAAATGTGAATGAAAATTCAACCTTATTCGGTGTGGTATGCCTAGTATAAATAAGAGAGATTTCTCCGTCATTCGAGCGCACATTGGAGCAAGAATATTAGAAGATAACTCGGTCTAAGGAGGTGTGAAGAAGGTTCATATCTCATGAACCTGAGAATGATTTGAAGAGAAACTTTATCGAGTTTATGGTCCTGTCTTTGGCTAAGGGTGATTATGATGTTTTGGATCTAATATTGGAAGCATACTTGAGATCTCCTAATGGATTGATTTTCAACCTTCTTATAGCTCCAAATTTAACCTCTTGGAGACAATAGATCTCAACCTTGTGCTAGCATTAGACTTGACCTTCCTATTGAAAATTTCAGACCCGAGACAAGAGAAAAATTCAACATGTGGAAGGGACTGTATTCAACCTCTTTTGGGAACAAATATTTACGTGTGGTTTCAACCTACTTCTGAGGTTGTTTGGAGCATAATAGTAGTTTGCTTGTTCTAGTATCATTAAGGTTTTTTTAGTTGCAATATTGAGTAGACATTGTAGACATTTTCGAGCTGCCTCTCAGGGTCATTAAATCCCTTTTTTGAAGTAGTCTAAGAGAATATTTTTTGAGCTGTCACTGAATACCGTTTAAGCAACCTTGTTGTACCATTCTTGAAGCATATTAAAGCAACCCTTTGTAGATATATCTAAAATCCATTAGGAATTTTTTCGGCCAACCTTGTTGAGTAAAATTGGATCAACCTTTTGAAGAACCCTTTTCTTTTAGAGCAATCTTGTAGCTTGTTGAGAAGAATTTGGATCATACCCTGATGCAATAATTGAAGAAGTTACTTAAGTATTTGTTGAGAAATTTTTTGAGAAACCTTGATTAGACCTTGAAGTGACCTTAGAAATATTTATGGAGCAGTCCTTGGAGTGACGCTAGATCAAACTTTGGAGTACTTCCTGAAGAAATTTTGGAGAAACTATTAGAGATCTTGGAATACATTTATTGAGCAGACTTAAAGACATTTGTTGAGAATACTTGAAGACATTTGTTGAAGAAAGCTTGGAGACCTTTTGGAATAGACCTGAATTCATCCTTGGAGCAACTTTGAGACACGTTGAAGAAAGTATTTTAGAAGTATTTTGGTTGGAGCCTAGAAGGATTGGAGTCCTCTTATAGACCAAGTTGGTGCTTGTATTTAACCAAGAGGATTGGTGTCCTCACATAGATCCGGTTGGTGCCTTGAATAATTTGAAGATCTTATTGTATAGGTTGGACCCTGAATTTTGTAAAGGACGATTTGAGTCATTATTATTCTCAATATATATATTTTTTGTTATGGCATTAATAGTGATTATTACATGTAAAAATATAACTGGCATAATATAGCAATTGAAAGAAATAGCTATTCACCCCCTCTCTCAGTATTTCCAATATAAAATAGGTTGAAATGCTTATTTCTTATCAAATATGATCCATGCAATTAATTACACACACAAGAAACTTTCCACCCAACCATAAGTAGTTGATGAGAATAACACCATTGTTTTGAGCTATGTAAAAGGGGCCAATTCCATCTTTTAGCGGGGGAAGGTTACATCTACCCATGTGCTTGTGGGTTTTGTATGCTAAATTGACTTTGGAGAATAGTGAGTACATTTGTCACTTCGAATCTATGTTTTTAGTTTGTGTCAATACGTGCAAAAAATTTAACTTTTTTTTTTTATGGATTCCTCAAATTTCAAATTTCAATGGGGTTAGGATTTCTAGCTTGCACTTATTATTATGGACAAATGATTCTTTAACTTTTGATGGAAATTATTTAGGCAATTTTTATTTTGGTTCCTTAAAACTCATGAAAAATATATCACATTTTGTGTTATATTATTTAATAAAATGGACTTCATAAATGGTTTTCTTGAAAAAATAATTTATAATAAAGTGGTTGATAACTTTGAAAGAAAAAATTAAATTATAAACATGTTCTATTTAGATATAGATCATGTTTTTATTATAAATATCTAACAATGGAAATCTTAATTATCGTATTTATAATTATCAGTAATTTCATGAAACTTGTAAAAAAAATGTAGAAAATAATGCATAAATCTATTTAATGCTAAGATGTTATGAAACATCACCATTTGGTGGGACCTAAAAAAATTGTGAAAACTATAAATTGTAAATAAAATTTAGTGAAAAATATCATCCAAATGTAAGATTAGTTACCTCTCATTTATTGTTAGAGCCAAACATGCAACTCAAATTACCAGAGGCTAGTGCATTCCTATATTCTCAGGGTGGCATGATGAATATCACCTGGGACTTTATTCTGCAATTGACACATGTTCGGGCCAACTAGTCTTATATTGATATCCTATTATTCTCAAAGCATGTAAAGACTCCTCGTTGTTCACCCGGTCATGGGGCATGAATCAACTTCTTAGGTGCCCAAATCAATTTTGTACACACTATACTTTAACAGGTCATTCCTCCTCTATCTAACTATCCTCACCTGTATGGATTCATTATTTAACCACTATACTTTTCTTTTAAAAGGATGTTATCTTTGATTAGGTAGAGGTTATCTCTCCAATGAGAATTTCTTCCAATTGGTTAATTTTCAAAAGACCCAAAGGTTGTTTATGACAACCCACCTAGTAATGGCCATTGTTTTATACAATTTATTCAATGGCCAATTACATAGGAGTAATATAAATTATGAAGTGGAACCAATGCAATTATGGTACTCTTTTCTATGTATACATAAGGCTCCATTTCACTTTCACCTTATTTGGGACCAATTTTTGACATCTCTCATCTTAATTACATGTATATAAGTTGGTTTTTTGAATTTAGTATGCTAGATTAGAAAGACAAACCATTCAAACTGCTACTTCGACTATCCTTTCATGCTTCTATGATGTTACCTCAATTCAGCTATAATGTATCTTAGCATGATTGTAATGCATCCTATCATGACTCGCTAACATATATATACTGAAAATAAACTAAATGTATATGAGGGACCTTTTAATAGTATAGTTCTTTCACTTCTTCCTTCTTTGATTTCTTCTCTTCCATTTCTTCTATTTCTTCAATCACATGGGATTCACTTCTTTCTTTCCTTTTCTTCTTCCCTTTCTTGAGTTTAGGACAATTCCTCTTGAATTTCCGATATTGATTACATTCATAGCACTGAATCTTAGACATGCCAATTTTATTTTGAAATTTCTTTCGAGGATCAAACTTTCCAAACTTCCCTTTCGTCCTTGTGATAGTTGCATATGCTTGTGTTTGCTCATTAGATCAAACATCATTTTTTGCCTTTAATTCGGTTTATTCAATCTTACATAATGGACATAGATCACTAAATGGAGTAGTGTCATTTCCATAGATGCTTGATACAAAGTTGCCCCATTCATTTGATAGTGCATTGACTACAAGATTGGTCATTTTTGGATTTGACATTGTTTCTCCTAGCTCTTGTAGTTGATCTCTTATTTGAGATACCTTCATGAGATATGAGGCTACCCCTTCTTCCTTTAATACTTTCATCTTGTATATTTTGGTTCTTAAAGATATTATTTCCCCTATAGCACTTACAAAGAAAAATTCCACCAACTTGTCTTAGATCTCTTTTAATATCTTCAATTTTTCTACTTACGGAATGGGGGAATCCTTGATCGATTCAATGAGGATTTTTTGAGCCCTTACTTCTCCTTTCATATAATTTGATAATGCTTGAGATTGTTCTTTTATAGGTTTGGTGATTAAGACCTTGAAAGATTCAATAACTTCATTTTGTATGAGGATCAAATCTATTATCTTCATGCAAGGTAGTTCAATGTCCCAACAAGTTTATTGCTATCCTTGCAACAATTAGTAATTTGAGTTGTAGATTGAGATATAAATATAAAATGATTACTTGAAAAATGAGGATGCCTCCTCGATGATGTTGTCTTCCATTGGATGCTTCCTTGATAGTATTATTTCTTCAAAAAGACAATGCTTCTTCTTCAATATAAGGAGAGATGTGGAATTACTTCCTTTGGATGATGATGTGGAATGTGGAGACTTATCGAAATTCCTTAAATGTGTAAAGTCCTTTCTTTGATATGGAGGTAGGTTCCTTGAGGTCTTACTTTATTCTTTCAAGAGTTATTCCTTCAGGATGATAGTGTAGGTTTTAAACCCATACAGAAATTACCTGCATACGAATTCTAATAACAGGAAAAAAACAAAGGCGAGAGCATAACACATAAAATAAGTATACACAGAGATTTTCACCTGGATCCAAAAAACGTGACTACCAGATTGATTTTTCATTATGTTCCGTTCAATGTTACAATACATATATATATACATGCTGAAGCATCCATAAACCCTAATCCATTAACGTTGGATTAGAACATAACCGTAGTTCCCTTGACCGGATATATATAATACCATGGACTGAAAAACCATCGTGCCCAAAACCATGTGCGAAATCCATGCACAAAATGATAGGTAATATAGGGTCCGATTTGTTTTTTTCAACCCAATGCAGAGGAGACCTCTGCATATCCCCTGACAAGGGGGCTGCCACCCTCCCTGTGACCCCCCCTCTAGTCGTGGAAAGAATATAACACAACCCAATAGATAGAGTATTTGTGATGTGTTGACGAGTCCTTCTTGCTGACATTCTTCTTATGTTTGGTCCTTATGTATCCTTCTTCAATTGAGTGATCTTCAAGCTGCTTCTTCTTGTCACCTTAGCTCTGAAACTGTGTTGAGAAATATAGGGCAACTTGATTAGGGTGATTTATCTTTACTTTGATAACTTCTTGCCATGTTCTTTACTTCAACTTGTAGTATTTATAATTAGTTTCTTCTTCTCGTTATTATTATAGTGTTCTTATCGTCAAATAACTAAAAACTATGAAGATCAATAAAACAAATGGACACAAGATATAGGTTGCTAGTTAGAGCCAAAACCTCTTCTAGAGAGTAAAACCCACAAGTAATTCCTCTTCTTATAGAATCTTCAAATGGCGAATTCCAAGACCTTTAGACCCAAGACAAAGACCCATCCAACACCAAGTCAACCTTTTCTTTTGATGCACTTCTCTTTCACAAATTCAACCAAAGTCAAACACTTCTTTTGCACAACTTTGACCCTTGCAACAAATTTTGGTCTCTTCTGTAAGTTTGCATATTTTTTGGCCCTTCTGTAATAGTTGCAATTTTGCACATGTGGGTGATGTAGGTCAAAAATAAGGTTTATTACTTGTTATCTTTAACTTGCTTCTGTTCTTCTTGATTTGATCTTTTATCTTTCAAACTTCGACACTTCTAGAAGACTGCAATTGTGATCTTGTTGCAATAATAGATGCCCTAGTTCTTCTCATGTGTGAGATGATACACACAAAATTCAGATTGTCAACTTCGATTCTCCTTCCTTGAGTTATTCTTCCTTTATTTTCCTTATTTGATCTCCTTCTTGTCCTTTTGAATGATGCCCTCCAAATGAAGTCGAATGTTGTTGTATATATATACTTTTATGAGGCCCGAACAACCTTAATGAGGCCAAATTCATGTTTATAGGCTGACTTGGTGTTGGAGGGAGGCTTTTGACACTTTTGACTCATAATAAATTATTTTTACATCATACAAGATGCCCAATAGGGTCTATTACATATGACGATGCCTTTTTTGACTCCTAGACTCTATGACAAAGCCATATAAGCACACAATGTGTGCATGAACTATAAAATGACCTCTAGCATGAAACTCATCCTATAAAATAATAATAATAATTTTTATTTTATCTTTTACATCAAATACATAAAATCAAAAGATTACATTAGACATTATGAAGGCTAAACCTAGTTACATATTTCAATAGGGCAAGCACTCCTAAGTGATTTACCAACCATGTTGCATTGACTTCTCACATTGGCAAGCCTTCTAGTTTTACCGAAGAGGAGTGGAGTGATGCCATGTTGGAGGAAACGTATGTTTGTGAGAGAGCCTTAGAACCTTTGGAGGGATTAGTTATTGATTCCAAGACTACAACAAACTTGGATTTGCAACTTGCAAGATTTATACTCTGACCCAATGGAAGACAACAATGAGTAGTGATGTGAGGATGTGTGGTTCTCACGATCATAGGTATCTCCTTCAATGATTGGAGGAAATGGGAATTTTGTTGTAATAGAATCTAATCCAAAATTACAAGAAGATATCAAATGTATATTTGGTGGAAGAGCGCCAAGGGAATGATATCATCTCCTTGCCTTCTATGTTGGCTAACAAGAATTCGAAATGGTTTACACATTAATTACTAGACATATAGGAGCATGTATGGGTTCTTAAAAATTCAGTCAAAGGAATTATTTCTCATAAAAAATTTGCTAGTCATGTTGCATAGACTTCTTCTAGTGGTGATCCCTCTGGTTTTGCAAAATAAGGGTGGAGTGATTCCATGATAGTGGAGGAGAGTGATGTTTAGGAGATAGCTCCAAAAACCTTTTCAAGTACCAACTATTCATTATAATACTATAATAGACAAGGATTTGCAGGTCACGAGTGATTCAATAAATCCTAACTACAATGCACTTGTATTTGCAAGTCACAAGTGATTGAATAATTCCCCTTCCTCACAAAGAGGAAGTGTTAGCCATTGATTACTTTGAAAGTGTTTTCACCTATGTAGGGAGCACTTGATGTGATGTGGAGGGATTGTGCTCCTCTACCCCTCTTGTTTTAGGCATTATGCACTATGATATTATATTGTTACTATAATTGAAGTAATTTTCAGATTTATGCATTGAGATGGATCTTGACCTAAGAACCTCTGGAATGATGTATGCATGAAGTCTTCAATCAGGGAAAGCATTCCTCCTATGTGATTTGTTAACCATGTTACACTAGCTTATTCCATTGGATAAACTTCTAGTTTTACTAAAGAGGAGAAAAGTGATGTCATGATGGAGGAAGGGGATGTTTGTAAGAGAGCCCCAAAACATTTGGAGGGATCGATGAATACTTCTAATATTAAAACAAACATGGATTTGAAACTTGCAAGTAAAGTCCAGGTACTAGATTTACATTCTAACACAATGAAAGAAAATAGTGAGTAGTGATGTGATGTTTGATGAGGATGTGTGGTCCTCAAGATAAAGAGCATCTCCTCCAAAAATGGGAGGAAGTGGAAAGGTGGTTGTTCTAGAATCCAATCCAAGAGTAAAAGAAGATATTTGATGCATATTTGGAGGAAGAGACCCCAGGAAATGATCTTTCCTCCTTGACCTTTGCTTAAAACCATGAGAAGTTGAGATGGCTTACAAATATATTGTTGGCTGGATACGAGCATGTATAGGTGCCTAATACTTCAGTCGGGGTTGGTACTTCTCATAACATATTTTCTAGCCATGTTACATTGAATTCTTCCATTAGTGAGCCTTCTAGTTGTGTAGAGAAAGGTGTATAGATGTCATCATGGTGGAGAGTGGTTTTTGGGGTATAATGCCAAAAATTATGTAAGAACAAGCTATTAATTCCAAGAAAACAATGACTTATATTTGCAGGTCACAAGAGATTCAAGAAACCCCTTTCCTCACAAAGATGGATATTCAAGAAAGTCGTTTCCTAGAAAAGAAGGAGATTCAAGAAATCATTTCCTCACAAAGAGGGAGTGTTTGTTGTTGATTGCTTCAAATTTTTTTTCACAAAAGTAGGTGATCACTTAATGTGATCCCTATTTTTTATTTTTCATTGACTTACTCTTGAAGATCTTATTGGGTGTATGCATATATTGGAGTTGGTGCCAATAACACACACTTATTGATTTGATAGTTAGCACTCATGTGATGGTTCAAAATATTTTACAAGGGTGAAATTGTTGAGTAGGATGGGTGGCTTATGACACATGGAATAACCACCTTGGAAGAGGACATTATGCTCCTAGAGGCTAGGCATGAAACGTTAGGGGCATTGGAGCCAGCTTACACATGTTGAAGAAGAATGCTTGAGTTAAGGAGCCCCTAATTATAGGGTGCACCACCTTGGAGGAAAAATTCTTGACATATATACAAATAGCTTGGAGAGCACACTACCTTGAGGATTGTACAAATCATAGTGTGACATGTGGGCACCTTGCTTTGAGGAGTGCACTCTATTTGGGGCTTTGATGGTTGAGTTAACCTAGTTAGTTTTGTGTTTTGTTTTTGGTCTCCCTCACCTTATGGAGGGAAGTATATTTGTTAACCACAACTAATTGTATCTTAGATATTGATAGTTGGCATGATGCTCGCTAGTTGGGTAATCTTTGGAATCACTACTTGAAATAACTTGAATGATATTAGATCAAAATAAAAGAAAATGAATTGTTTAAAGATCATGTATTACTTTTGTAATGAGGATTCAATGCTTGTGGGATGCTATCACTAGTGTCCCTTGTCTTATGAGATGCAAGTGTTGAGTATCATTAACTTGCGGGATGCAAGTGTGTGAATCTTATTGATGGTTTTCATGATGCAAGTCAAACATTTGAGGATTTGACAATTCTTTAAAACTTGCTTGTTTGGAATATCCAATGATTACCTTGTATAACTTGGTGGGATGCCTTGCTTTCCATTTGTATTAATGGTTAAGATATATAGAGATTATGGATGCCCTAGCTAGGGTTTTAGATACATTCAATACTCCTTGCTTTAGGTGAGCCATGAAAGGACTTATTATACTAACTTGGGATGGACTATGCTCACCTTTCATTACTATGAGAATGAGGTGTACCATTATTATGCTATATTTGTGATCACAAATATGAATTCTTTTGGATCAGATAATCTTCATCGTTGTTTTAGCATGTCGATTTCTCAAGACAACTTATCACCTTCTTCCTGCTCTTGGAAAAATAGACCCAATTTAGATAGATGTAGTTTTGAACCAAATTCTCAAATTCTCAGAGGGATTATTTTATTGTTAAAATCCCTAATGAGGAATACATATCCATGAGAAAAGGCTATTGTCATATGAACCCATAACATAATTTGTAACTAGCATTGTTATCTTCTCACCTAGTGAGCAAATATTTACCCTCGTGGATCGAAACAAATCTTGAACTAGATCGATACTCATTATGCTTGGAATTGAATGCAACTAGGATTGACCATATCAATTATATTTGTAATTTGAATCAGATCAAAATTCATCTTTATCATGTAATTTTTCCCATAATAATTATGTTTTTCAAAATCAGAACCTTGTTTCTCTTCATCTTGGATAAGGGGTAGTTTTTCCATGATACTAGTGTATATGATAGAATATTAAATGACTGATGCTACCAAACCAAGAATCACAATTGAGCTACTTTTCACAACAGAATACTATACAATAGTAAATTTACTAGCGCACAAAATATACACAAATATGTACAATAACCCAACTTACTTATATTAATCCAACTAAATAATAAAACAATATAGGCCTCCTAAATTAGGGATAATGGCCCTCAAATATCCACTAGTACAATCATACAAAATACAAGATACTCTAATGGTCTAGTTGATGTAGCTGACGATCACAACTTATTTTTCATATCCTATACACTGCGGGTCCTTTGCTTTTGGCCTGTAGTACCTGCCTCTATTAATGCACCAAGTCCATTTGGACATTGGTGTTGGCATTATGATTCTGGTATGGCTCTATGATACAGGTGTTGTACTTGATGGCAACTCACTCAAATGGCAATGGTCTTTTCAGGCTCTCAAAATGATGGAAATTAAGAGGCTTGCAGGTGAACGGTTCAAAAGGTGCGGACCCGCAAGTTCATCGTGTAGGAGGTGTGCTCATACCCACAGGTTACCCATTCTGTAGGTGCGGAACCCCAGTTCACTCACTTCAAGGCAGTGAAGCGCGCTCACGTGGGGTTTCTTATGTTTGGCCCATGGTATTTAGCCCCCCTTTTCTGATGCTATGGTTTTGGCCCGTGGTATAGGATCTATTTTAGCCCTGGTTTGGATCCCTTGTATTGGTTATTGATGGTTTTGTCCCATGGTGTGAATAAGGGCTTGTCTATAAATAGGGAAGGAGATCACTTGGCTGAAGTATCTTTTCAATTGAATATCTTAAGATCTGGAATATTGGGTTGTCAATGCTTGATCTAAATAAAAGTAATTTTGAAGGTAAATCTATGAAGTCGTGATCTCTCGAGCGCATAATCAGATCTATGGATCTGACTGACTGTGGCACATTGGTGTACTAAAAATTTGGCCCTAATCAGAAGTCCGCAGGCGCAGTGCGTGGGTATGCAACACTGTCAAAGGCGTAGTGCGTGGGTACGCAACACAGTCAAAGGCGCAGTGCGTGGTACGCAGTATAGGAGAAGGCACAGTGCGGGGCGCACGCAGCACAGACAAGCGCGAGGTGCGAGGTACGCAGGCGAGAATAAGGCACAGTGCGGGTCTACGCAGTAAGTCGGAAGTGGAGGTGCAGATCTGAAGAAAAATTCGCAGAGAAGAAGAACAACCAGTGTGGATCTGCGCAGTTCTGTCTCAGAAGAGCTGCAGATATACGCAGGCCCCTGTTGGTGAAATTGCGGTCTTATCTTAAAACAATTGTTGATTGTCTTTTATCTATTGGAGCAAAGTTTTGGGTTTAGATTTCTGGTATTCCTTTCTGTTTACAACATTTTGAAGAGTGGGTGATTCATTGGTTTATTGTATAAGGAGATTGGGTGATTTTCATGTACTTGATGATTATTTGATGTTCATGGATCCAGTTTGAAAATTTATGAAACGTGGTCCTTAAAGGAGTAAAAGAGAAAAAGTGGGTTGTAGCTCCCTTCCAGGAGAGACTGGAAAACGAGAGAGAGTTGTAGCTCTCTGCAGGTTGCAGCCTGCGTACTGGTAAAGGACTGCACCAGTACAAAATCATTGTAAAAGAATTTTCTAATTGAAAGGAGATAGAGACATATTGCAGCAGGTGGTTTTCACCCACATTGGATTTCCACCTTATATCTGGTGTTCTTTGGTGTGACTATCTGTTTTTCTTGTTTCATTCTCATTATTATATACAAGTTAATGATCAATAAATTAAGGAAGGTATATTGAAAAGAATTTGATAATACTGATTCACCCCCCCTCTCAGTATTATTTCCAACAAGGTTATGTGTTGGATGACTTTGTGTATCTTTCTTTTACCTCAAGCTCTATGATTATCTTGTCTTCTTTTTCTAATTTTAGAATGCACCCTATGTATACATCACTCATATTATGTTGCGATGTGTAAACCATGTATAATTGTATAACTCCATATTTCCCTACTAGATATGCGACGTAAATGAATGCACAGTAGGGGCACATGAGGAGGTTGTGGCCCTTAGCGATGCCCTCGAGCACAACATTAGGCATAGGAATTTATTGACATGTATAATTCTATCACCCCCCCTGAAACCTAGAATGAGGTTCATTAATTGGAATCCATGGGTGTTATAGAAAAACATGTTATCTTTGATTTTGAGATCTTTGAGGATGTTTCTACTTGGATTACTAACCCTGGACACAGCGTAGGTCGGAGGAATAAGTATCTGAAAGCTATAATTCTTTATTCGAAATTTAAGACCCTACTAGGTAGGATTTTGAAGGATAAACAAGAAGAAAGTTATAACGTATTTGTAGGTTTGGAAGACGTCAAAATAGTTTAGAGAAACCAATGGACATGCTTGGAAAAAATGGATGTAGGGTTGGCTCATATAGAGTCCCACCTTTATTGTGATCCCACTCCTCATGCTCTTATTGGCTCTAGTGTTAAAGACTAGGCACCTATCACCTCCTTTGACACTTGATATTTTGAACGTTAGTTGGTAGTTTTTTTTTGTTTCACAACAATAGTAGATACTTTAATTATTTAGTGATGACAAAATGTTAAAATTTTGGACATGTTACTGTAATGGTAGGTGATAAAGAACATTTATTTTCCCACTGGATAGATTGAGACCGTCTATTAGATGATATTATGAGATTAATAAATGTGTCATGTACAATGATTTTATGGGATTATGACGACAATACAATATTAGCTTTACAAAATAATAATAATAATAATAATAATTTATTTCACTTATTATCATTTTTAAATAATAAAAATATCTAAACATTTATTATTTTTAAAGATTTCTTTTTTCACACATAAAATTAATTTACAAAATAAATATAAAAAACAGTTTAATTAATTTTTTTTAATAAAGTGATTAAAAACATTATTTATATTTATTGATTTCATATATAGGGATTTGAATTTTGAGTTTCATGATTTAAACAATACTTTATATCATTGGGATAACCAATTGAGAAGCCTTGGTAAGCTAAACATTACTTCATAACACAAGGATTACTATGTAAACAAACTCAATTAACTAAACATTATTTACCCTTTATTTAAATTATTAAATTTAATTTAATACTAAAACTATAATTAAAATTAAGTTTTAAATTTCTCTTTTAAACTGTATTAATGAATATTTATATCACAAGAATAATATACACACAATTACACATCTTGTGTTTCCTTTGTGACATATTTTTAATGTTTTACTTTTGCTATGTTTTTGCACCTTATGTGTTGGATGGTTTCTTGCACTAAGATTATATGATAATGTTTGGTAATTCATTTAAATGAACTATGGCTTTCAATATTTAAAAATGATGGGATATAAGTTTGTTACTAATTTTATTTAGAGTGAGTAATTTTATACTTTCATTATTCTCATTAGATTTGAGTGAGATAGGTTTGTGGGAAATTATTTTTTTAGTCTATTTGTTATGTGTGAATGTATTGAGGATATAAGGAAAGTGTTTGAGAAAATTTCTATATAAAATGTGTTGGTTAATGATTTTGCTTTGGATTGTAATCAAAATAGTTGTGATGTTTAGTGGGGTCTCATAAGGAAAATACAATTATATTGTTGGTTCAACGGTAAAATCTCATTGCATCTATCAAGCCAAAATTACAAAATAGAGCTAGTGGGGAGGGGTAAGGGGATCTTAATGGCCCAATATCGCCATGTATATGTAGATAAGGATTTGGAAAATTAACAATTTTTTTTTTTCTTACAACATCCTAGGGATTTAATGTTTTCCTTGTTTCTTTCTCTTTGTGGATAGGGAGGGGATAAGGATATACCCTCATCACTGAAAGGCCACTATTTTAAGGATGCAATCAATAGAATTTTTTTTCCAATTGTGGTATCTAATCCACCTAATGTCAATATATTGGAGAAATTAAAGTAGGTTCCCATACTTGAGGTAATAGAGGCAATTATTTTTTATTTCCTTTTATACTATAAATCCAAAGTTGTAATATGCCAACTTAATGGTTTTTGGTATCCAAGATCAAATGTAATGCCCCTACTTGAACCCATTATCTTTTATTATGTTAATAACCTACCAATTGAATGATTGTTCTCCATACTTGATTATGATGTGTCTTTTTTAGCTACATACCCACAACTCACATGGATACATTAGTATCCTATGGATAATATTAAACTTGACTAATAGTTAAGTTTGGTTAGTGGTTATTTGATTGATCAATCCTTAGTATTGATTAATAATTAATAATTTATGATTATTAATTCAACATTCAATTAATAAATATTCTCATGAATCCATTTTGGATTGATTAAAGGAAATATTATTATTATCTTGCTAATATTGTTTTAAAATTATTATTTTAATTATTTATTATCCTTATGACCCAACAAGGTATAATGACCTCGAGTTAATTAAAGGATAAAATTTAGGGGAGCGAATTGAGGAATTTGTGGGGATTATGATGACATAAATAGTGGGGAGATTTATGGAAAATATGATGGGTGTTGGCATCTGGCGAAGGGGGCAGAAATATATATAAATAATATATATATATATATAGATAGATTATATATAGGGTTTGGATTCATTTGGAGAGGGCTAAGAGGGAGAATCGAGAGGAGGGTGGAAACTAGGAGAGGAGAGTGAGAAATAAAAATTGCTTCTAGTTTGGAGTTTAGAGGGTGTTGGATTGATTTTGGACATATTACAATTTCGACTAGACTTGGGCTCAAAGGGCTAGGGAACTTGTGGAGGTTCCCTTAGCTAGAAATTCAAACATACATTGCTAATTGGTAGGGTGGCATATTTAGGTGGGTTATCCTAGCAAAAGCTATGCATCTGAGCTACCATATAAGGTATTTTTCTTATTTTTTAAAATTGATATAAATTGTCATAATCAAATTGTTTACGTGTTTTTAACATCATGTAACAAATACATACATTGAGTTGTCAAATATATTTCTTTTAGGTTATGACATTATGTGAAAGGTTTATTTATGGTTTGGGGACCCAGGGATAGGTCCTTACATGTGGTATTGGAGCTTGTATTTGGAACCTTGCAACTAAATCCACTTGCATATTTGTGCACCCTGAAACAACCCAAAATTATTATTCTTTTTCCCTCTTGTTTTCTTTCCAACAAATACTTGTAGAAATTAAGCGCCTTAGAAAAATTGTGACTGAACATTAAAATATACCATATCTTCATGGAATAATATTAATCTCTCCTAAAACATACCATATATTCATGCAAGAATAGTAATATCTCCTAAAGGAATACCTCTAATCTATCCAAGACATTAAGTTCCATGTAAAAAACAAGTGAAAATTTTAGCCTTTTGTATGTTTCATTGAGATACAATACACCAAAACTACTTAACAGACTCAACATGTTATGGTGTGAGAACATGCAAGGCATATGAATAAATCATGCTTTGAAAAAAAATCAAGTTCTTTAAGAGATAGAATTAACGAACTTGTTATTAGTGCGATGTTGTTTTTAGAGTTGCATTAAGTGCATTTTTGGATACCTGATATGAGAAAAACAATAAATCAACAATATTTTGTGTTATTGTTGTCAGACCTTGCCAAAATAAAAATACAACAACTCTATTAGCATTATACGAAAGTTGTCAGACCTAGATACAAGTCCTTGGTCAAAGGACATACTTTATAACCGAAAGGCATACCCTATAACAATTTGGTGTAATGTGTGTTTGAAAGCAAAGAAATAGATAAAAAAAGGTTTGATGATACAACAAGGATTTGTGGAAGGCACAAACACATGTGTTTGAATATTTCTTTTAACAAACTCCTCATTTGAAAAATTTTGAGGTCTAAAATGAGCCTAAAAACAAAATATACAACCAAAATCAACTTTATAAGAACCAACATGATTCAAGATGATGTCAACCATGTGGTATGAATTACCATTTTTGGAGTAAAAATGTAAAAGGATTAAAAATTAAAAAACCGCTTTTTCAACTCGCATTTTCAACTTATCTCCCTATGGTTTTACTCAAATTTTTAGTGTGGGAACTTCTTGGATGGGAAATTTAGTTGCTAATATATGGATTACTCATGTTGCATACTTTCGATCGAATTTGCTATATGAAAAATGAGAAATACATGAAAAACGTGATTGCAATCATGTTTTTTCATGTATTTCTAATATTTCATGTAGTAGGGTCCATAGGAGGTATGAAACATGGGTACTCCTTGGATGAGGAAATAAATTATGCACTGAATGAGTGCTTCCACTTGAAATTTGAGTAACACTGTAGGTTGATAACTTGAAAATACGAGTTGAAAAAGTAGTTTTTTCTTTCCTCCCTCTAAAATTTGATGATGTAATTTAATTTAATTTTATTATTTCCACTAATATTTTATAATATTCATTAGGAGACCCATTTTAGACCTAAAAATTTCTCTAATTAATGGTCAACTAATATAAGTGCTTGTAGTAAAAGAAAAGTGTGGGGGATTACTAATTACTCATTAAATTTGTGTTATGTTCTAAAGAGTAAAAAGACTAAGAGAAGCCAGCAATCCAACAACCACAACATGGTCAAGAGAATTATGATCTAAATAGACTAAGATAAGTCATCAATTAAACAAGCAGCACAACATGGTAGGGAAGAGCATTGCAATCAAAACAAAAAATGAAGAACATAGAAAGCTTCTAATTTGAATGGGAAATCAATAAAGACTTGGAATTTCGCCCCAAATAAATTATAATTTGCAAACCCCACATGATGAATAGGTAATTAAGAATAAGTACTCAATTCATTGGAATCATGAAAACTATAAGAAACACAATAGATTGAAAATATAAATGTCACAACTCACTGCATATTAATATGATTTAGGTAAATTTTCTCGAATACGTGCCAAGACATAAAAACATATTCCACATGAAAAGGGCTCCCAAACCCTTAATTTACAAGATCACATTGACAATCAAGTATTTATATGAAATCCACAAGTGATTCATGCGTGAAGTTAAGCCGAACATATATTAGAGACCTAACAAATTTTGTTAACTCTTACCTACATACAGCCTAGTTTTTGCTAGCCATGTCAATTCCACCCACAACATCCTGAGATTGTTCTTATGGAGGGCCTTAAAATAAAGTTACCAGGGCCATGGGAGCTAAAGAGTGGATCCATAATTTTCTGAAATTAAACCCTTCCTCCTCCTTACTATCTCTTATACCCTGAATATATCTCTTTGCAAACCCTAGCTAGCAGAGGGATTGAGGGATGGGTGAGAGGTGTATATAGTAATATTTATCTCATCCTCGACTACCAAATTAAAATGCATTGCACATCCCCTACAAATTTTTTCATATAAAGTATGCATGGCGAAGACCCAAAACCCATCCCAACTTAGCTAAGTAGGCCTGAATGATGGTGCCATGTACCTACTGATTTCATTTGAATGAAACATAGATTGACAATTAAATCCATTACAGTGAGTCCATGAAGAATATGAGTGGAACGTTAGTAACTGTGGATGTTGATCCATGCCTGAGTAAGCCATTTCCTAAGGCCTTTTCACCCAAAAAATTATTGCCACTCTTGCATCTAATAACTACTCTTCAAAACCTCAATAGTATTCTTAGCGAGTCATTTTTCCATAATCCTAGGAATTTCCTCCCTAACAAGAACAAATAATAGAAAGAAATTATGAGCATTGGGAGCCATTGTATAAGTGGGAAAAACCCAATCAAGTTACAAAGAGGGTGAACTCAGCTGACTAAGTAACACAAAGCTAACATGGAGAGTGGACTTTGGGTTTTGTGTGTGGGTGTGGAAGAATATGAGTGATGCACTTGAGCCACATGTGAGGTCCAATTTTTCTTAACTCTAATAGCACAATAAGATGCTTTTTATATTCTTATTTGATTATGATATCATTTATTGCAATATTTTTATTTGATTGCGATATTGTTTTATTCACTATTTGATTATTAATTTATTGTAGGTTAATTATAAATGGATTTTTTAAAATCAAGTAATTATATATACTAACTAATTTTATAGGACTAATTAATTAAAGTTTAGGTTAGTTAATAAAGTGTTAATTAATTAGTCAATTACCAATTGGTGTTAATTAATCATAAGCTATACCAAAAAAGGGTAATGTTAATTAAGGTAATAACTAAGGTTACAAGCAATGATAGAAAAAGTTAATTGATGATAGGAAGATGTTTGAGGATAGCTGGCAAGTGCATCATAGTGATCACTTAGCTAGTGATGAGAAAGGATTTACTGGATCTATGAGGATCTACTTCATACTCATAATACTTGTTTATGCACATAGTAAAAGGAAAACTTACATGTATCATTTCATGTACACATGTGAGCTAAGTAAGAGATGGCGACGTCCTATCCAACACTAATGTACTTTGTATGTCATGAAAATACCTAACCAGTATATAATGGTAAGGATGTGAGGAAATCAAAGCCAAGGAAGGTTGACACAATGTTGAAATAACATCTTGCTCACATGAAATGACCTTAGCAGCTTTTGTTGATGGGTTTTCTAGATCGCAAGGTGATTTAGCAAACTGCTAGTACAAAATGAAAAATAAACATGAAAGAATATTCCGTGTAGTAAAATGAATAAAGATCAACATAATTGTCGTTATTGAGTGAAAATAAATCAAATTGCATTTTTTAGTCACATTGAATATGCAGTAATTAGGCAACAACTTTGGTGCCCTACAATAAATATAAAAAAACGATGCAAAATTGGTCTAATTGATGGCATATAAAATATATTTTAATCAATTATTATGGGTGCCAATGGAAATTGTGGGGGTATCATAGAAAATTAAATAGATTCTTTTCTAATATGATTTGTTTCACTTGTTGGAGAGAATTTGTGACAATCGAGTTGTAGACGTGCGACCATAGGCTAAGGGGCTTGTGAAGGGTCTCCCCCACATCTATTGGTAGGGATTCCTCAAAGGATGAAGCTACAAAGATGATGGTGGCCATTGAGAAGAGGTGGAGTAGAGTGACACTCTATGAAGTTACTATAGTTGTAAAGGGAGGGAGACAACTTGGGAAATAGAAAGCCCGTAATTCTCTCTATTATTCATCATCATGGTTGGTATTTTATAAGCACCCATAAATTCTTTGAGATAACATACTGTTCACTAGTTCATGCCACATGGTATTATTATGTCACTGCAAGTGACATCTAGTATCGATGAAAACCTATTATTTTTTCTATATGCAATTGTTTTTTGTCATGTTATAATGTTAACATTGTGTTTTTGTTATCATTTTTCCAGTGATGTAATAGCATCGTCGATGCCAAATACATTGCCCAAGGGTTGTCATCAATGATCTTGCATATGAGATGTACGAGAGATCTGTGCATTGATGGGCCCTCTAGTGTCCATACTTCCGCCTCTACAGAAGTATTGTTTCCCGAACAATAATTAAGGAGGATGTATTAAATGTACCATCGGGCTAGATTGTTTCTTTTTATCAAAGTATCTTTGAATTATACACTATCGGGTTCTTGAACTAGGTTGGACCTTACATTGAACCCTTGGTCATACACTTGATTATACTTCATCACCAATCTTGGTCTTGTACAAAAATCATTTATGATTTAACACTAATCTTACGATGATTAACACTAGTTCCACCTCCATAGTGCCCATGTGACCTTGCCACATGGCCTCATGGCATTTCCCATACCACTGTAAGCTTATGATCAATGTGTGGGTGATTCATATGAAGGGGAAAGATCACCTTAGCTGATCAGATGAATAGAAGAGTTTGGGGTATATCCTTGGTACATCATTCATTTTTTCATTTTGCATATTTATTACCAGCGCTCTTCTCCACAACTAAAAAGGTTTTGGCTGTTGGCTATGGTTCTATTTACTTGACCTCATTAACACCTTGTTCATATTATTTCTCTAGTCATTAGTCTCACCATGCTCTTTTTTCATTTGTTTGCATGTTTTAATCAATAATTTACAATGGTTTCATCATTTTTCTCATCCTTACCAATGGTACGTATATAATCCTTGTTTTTTTGAGGTCCAATTTTTTGGTTTGTTTTTGTATTCTTTTGTTAATTTGTCTTCTTCTACAAAAGATGGTTATGGGATTTTTTCTATGCAACCCCTTCTTCTCTCGACTATTACTCGCCAAACATGATGGTCAAGGGTCGATATTCTTGTGGCCAGACTGGAATAAACATCCCCAAAGCTATGGAATTTTTGTATATCCATCTTATCTCATCTAGGATTAAGATGCTTCTTTTATCTCCATTTTATTTAATTTTGGTTAACACTATCTAATGGGGTTTTCTGCTCTAGGTGGTGCTGTGCTAAAACACAACCCCCCGATTTTTCACTTATACATCCTACATGGGGACCCTTTTCTCTTATCGATTAGTAAAATTATTTTTGGATTTTGAGTATGTGGACGACTTAAATGAGACCGTTTCATTTTTATCTTTCTACCTCATCTTGTTTTACCTCCTTTAGATCAACGATTTGCATATTCGGTTTGTTTTAGCCACTTTGGCCTTCTATTTTGTTTATTACTCTTTTGTTTTATTATTTTATCTTTTATTTTTATTTTGTACAAATTTTTCATTCTTCTAAATAATATTAATAATCCTTTTGTTTTTGTAAATAGTACTTTTTGTAAATATTTTTTTCATAGCCCTGATATCAAAAATATTTATGTTAAGCATGACATATGCTATAACCAAATTTTGATATCAATTGAAATAGTATATGCGAGGAGGTTTTAAACTATATTAAACAAAGCTCGAAGGCTAACCACACAGCGAGAGTTGATATATTAATAAGTCTAATTATAAGCCAAGTCTTGCACATGTGATTTAACCAAAGCCCCGAGTGTTTATAATGTATATTGGAATATTCTATCAGATTTTCCCATCTTCCAATGGTTACGAAACTCTGATATGAGTCTTGACCTCAAACCTCCAATATGGTCCTACTCACGCGACATGTTCCACTTCCATTATCTCACATAATATAACTATCGATATTTTCATATGGTTTTGTGTAAAAAATCTGATGTAGATTGCAGCCCAGATCTCCCATATGGTCCAAAGAAACATGTTTCCCTCCCATCATATCATATTATATACCAGACATTATACATCGAGACTTTTCTATGGTGCATTGGTTTAAACTTCAAATATTAAAATGGGTCCCAAACTCCCGATATGTTGCACTCCTACCATGTCAATTCCATGTTCCACATCCCCATTCCCGTTGGTTTTTTGTTATGATTTTAAATTGAGGTTATTTCCACCATATACTATGGCTAATCTTTGATTTGAGTGTGATTGTTATAACATAGTTCAAATAAGAAGCCACCATGTGAACAAACCAAGTTTTCCACCAATACAACTTTGTTCGATATCAAAGTAATTCAGAATTGTAGGCAAATGGTCACAAACCACTGGGTTTTCTTTAAACTTCTCGATCCAATACAGATAATTAGTTTCATCTACTTTGCCAAAGACCTAATCGGGACTATTTCATGATGATTTCAATTGTAAACCTACGAGATGAAATATACATAGGAACAAGTATTTATTATCTTAGATTGGCAAGATATCTTACGTTTTAAGATAATAAATATTTTTCTTGCCTACATGATGGTTGATGTGAACTATTTCAACAATTCATGATGAATCTTTGTAGTTCTTATGCATATGATAAATAAGGAATTGGATGTATTTTTAATAGGCGTTTATGTAACTGTTGAATAAGTGTTTAATTGTTAGTATTTGTGTTAATGAGGAATTAGATCTTGTGAGCTATCTCCTTGATCTAATTCCTCCATCTTAATTCCATTTTCTTAAAATCCTCTTTTCACGTATAGTTAGCTGGCTTTGGATTGAGATAAGGATTTCTCTTTCCTTCAAACTAGATAAGTTAGATTAATTACATCTTAGATTAGATCTTTCATGTGTTATCATAGCTTTTGCATTCTAGAAGTCCTTCTTTTAAGAGGAAAAACCTTAGAGTGGTTAGGTTGTGCCGTTAAAGAAACTTAAAGTTCATTTTCTTACTTGATCATCAAGTATAATCGATCTAATGGCCCTCTGTATTGGTATCTAAAGGCACACTTTAAACCAATAGAAATAGGGACAATGTAACTAGACCTAGTTAAACTAGTCATAATCATCATCTCAATGGAAAGGGAGATACTTTAAGTTCCTGACTAGATGGTTTCTCTGAAAATGTTGAAAGGACCATTTCCCTGATCAACATTTTTGGCTCTAGAAGGAAGGATTGAATCTAGTTACTTGTTTTAATTCTATTTTATAATTTTTTAACTAATCATGGCTCCTATATTCATTCCTACACTTGGTCATGTGTTCAGTTCACCTAAGCCTACATGAGGCATGCCCAAGAAGCAGATTGCGTCCTTGTCAAATTTAAAATTCGACGGTGAGAGTAACATTTCTACATTATATCATATTTCTAATTTTGTTAATAAATGTCAATCTTTTAATATAATCAATGATAATGAAATTTGTAGTCTTTTTGTTCTCACATTAAGAGGATGAATCCAGAAATAATTCAAGGTGCTTCCCTTGAAATCGATTCACTCATGGAACCATTTTATGTAGGTGTTCCTGAAAGCGTATCAAAATTACAGTTTTGATAATTTGTGTTTAGAGTTAGAAAATCTTACCATGTAAAATAATGATCTTTAGATGAGTTTTTAAATAGATTCTGGTTGCTTTGTTATAGATTTCATTTAAATGATTTTCCTTCAAACCATCATTTAATTGAACATTTTACTTCTCTTGTCTCTTATAAATCTGAAGATAAGGAGTCAATTAACAAAGAACAAGACACAACTAAACTTGAATCAAGAAATGATTTTATTGAAATCGGACCGTAAATTGTAATTGAATCAATTTCTAATCATGAATGTGATCAATCAGTAGGTTCAATAGAATTTGATTTACCACAAGATTTAGATAATGTAAATTTCAATTTATCATCTCTTAAGGCAAAGTTAGAAATTTCAGAACATGTAACTACAATGAAAGAGTTTCTTTAAACCCGGATGATATTATGATGAGTTATATAGATGAATCATTTTAGCCATCATTATACTCTGGCGAACATTATTTCCTTTATCCTAATGTATTTTTATATTAGGAAATAGTAAATGATGATTACCTTAATCTTTCATTTGATAATCTTCCTAGTCCTTGCTCTAAAAATTCTGCATCTATCACTCATTTGGATGTTAATTCTTTATTTTCAAAAACCTCTCCTTTTTTATATATATATATTTTGTTAGTTCAGATCATACATTTGATTATCAGGAGAAAGAGGTGATTTTTGATGATTATCAAGATGATGATTTCGAAGAATTACATCCCATACAAAGTATTCTAGTTAAAAAAATGATTCATATCTTGTAGATTCATGTACATTGATTTTACTTTCTCTTTTTGAATACAAATGCAATTTTAACAATTTTGATGATTTAGCTTTGAGAGAAACTTGCATTTATAATTTTTTGATGGAATGTCCTTTTAGTGGCAATTCATTGACTGCATTTCACATTAGCTTTCAATTTTTCCTTGTAAAATTGTCTTGTAATTTTAATGTTCATAACGATTTGTTTGCTTTTGCATTCTTTTGTTTTGTTTTCTCTTCTCATTCTTTTTGCAAGCATGTTCAATATTCAATATTGAACATCCTCGAGATATATTAATTAAAAATGTGGAATTGATTTTTCTATTAGGTAAACTTGACTCGGGATAGAGTCAAAGTTGACCAGGTTAAACAGTGATGGTTTTGGGGCACATGGTATTGTCCACCCATAGTATTCTGCCCTTGGTATTATATGTAATGGAGCTTATAAAAGGCTGGAAGGAATTCATTGTAATGCAAGACCTGGAGGTGAGTGGTGAAGGCTCACTTGGTCGGATTGGCCATGATTTTGGCCAATGCTAATAAGATCTTATTAGGTTGGGTTTTTTCTCGAATTTGTGGTTTTCCCGAATAAACATTTATGTTTATGTGTTTATGGTTGTTGCTGGCTATTTTTATATTTATTCCTCTCAGTAATTATTTATGTTGTGCAGTAAATTTCCTAACAACTAGTATCAAGCCAGATATTGGCTTCAAAGGGATTCTTTGATGCCAGGGGTATATAGTGCCTGATGAGATCAATGCAGCAGATCTGGGTCTGGAAAATAATGGTGGAACAATCATATGCAGAAGAACCTCGAGGAGAATGTCTGGAAGATAGTGTCGTAACTGCTAGGGATCGCAGTGCATTTGCGATATTTACCGGTTTGGAACATGCTGACGAATTGTTTGGGATTCATGTGGCTTCGAAAATTGTTCGTTTTCTGCTACGTGAGGCCACTGGTGCTGGAATATACGAGGTTCTCATTGGGCTCACAGTTGAAGCGGTTTGATAGAATTTTTTGAGCAAATCAAATTGAGAAAGGATTAATTAGAATTGCAGCAGCAATAAACAAAAAAAATTAATGAAGTCAAAATTATTGCATGTAAATGGGCATACTAATGTAAAACCTGGTAAGGCATGTGTACGCCTCGGTAATAACCGGTAAAGCCTGGGTTAGGCCTAGGTGAGAGGGGGATGTCGGGTTAACAATACCCCGGGTAAAAACTCTGGGGGGTAAGGGCTAGAGTGAGTGGGATTGTCTCACTTAGGAGGTTTGGGTGGAGTTAGTCAAGGAACCCCAAGTCAAGTTTAAGGGGGGGATTGTTAGGTAAAATTGACTCGGGATAGAGTCAAAGTTGACTAGGTTAAACAATGACGGTTTTGGGGCACATGGTATTATGCACCTATAGTATTCTACCCGTGGTATTATATGTATTGGAGCTTATAAAAGGCTGGAAGGACTTCATTGTAATGCAAGACCTGGAGGTGAGCGGTGAAGGCTCACTTGGTCGGATTGGCTAGGGTTTTAGCCAATGCTAATAAGATCTTATTAGGTTGGGTTTTTCCCCGGATTTGGGGTTTTGCTGGATAAACATTTGTGTTTATGTGTTTATGGTTGTTGCTGGTTATTTTTATATTTATTCCTCTCAGTAATTATTTATGTTATGCAGTAAATTTCCTAACATTTTCATAACCCTAAATATCAAAAATCATTTCATTTACAATTTAACTTGATATTCAGAAGTTCATTTCAATCATCTCATCGTCATTCAAATCTTACTCTCAAGAATGTTTCTTAATGACATGCCTTTCCATCATCTACTTTGGGTAGTTTATACTCTCTAACAAATATTCATCCATTCTTTCATGATCCAATAGATATTTCTTTACAAGAAACTTTCAAGAGAAGATGGTTTAATAACAAGTTTTTTCTACATAAACTGTTTTTTATACACATTTTAGCATTAGATGTATACGATGAATTTTGTTTCACTTTTTTTGATTTCATTATATTATTACTAACATTTTACTTGTACATACAGGTAGGTGTTAAGATGAGATAATGGTTACATTGGAAGTTTGATATTATGTAACCATAATCCTCTTTTTCGATTAGATTTTAGATTTCATTTTCTTTTATGATTGAATAAAAGATGATTTGTAATAAATACATGGAAGAAAATGAACATCCATGTGGTAAAATGATTCTCAAATTCTTTCGAGTATGTATCATTATTATCATCTATTTGTTTTTATTTCAGTTTGTTTAAGTTCCCATTTAGCTTTTCTTTATTATATTTGGTGTCCTTTTTGAAGGTTTGTATTAGTTCATATTTTGTGAACAAGGTGGTTGTGTTGTAAATGTTAATCCTCTCTGCAGATAGAGATGATCCCTCTAGCCTAATGAGTCGGTCTAGCAACTGAAGTGAAAATCAACTAGACATATTCCTAGGTTACAATTGAAAATAATAACGAAGGAGATTGCCTACCTCATTGTGATGCTATTCCAATCTCCTTTTTTGAGGACCCTAAATCGCTTGTATCACGGGATTATTTCTAATTCTCTCAGTGTTTATGCACCTGCACAACTGATCAAGATACAACAAGGCATGCCAAACAAAATAGAAAATCCAATAGAAGAATACTTAACTAATCAGGGAATGTCAACCTAAGATACATGAACGTATGCATTTTGGGAAGATGAACTAGCAATTGTGTATTATTAGATAATAAAGGGAAGCTTACAACCAAATCCTTGATGTTGAGAGGCTCTCTTTGAGTGGTAATCCAATTCCAAGCCAAGAAATATCCAAGAACTCCTTCTCCAAGTCAAATGAATAGCCTCTAGGCACAATCTTAGCATAAGGGTGCAAATAGACATAGATCAACGAGCCTATAACCTGACCAACCATTTGGGAATGGGAGAGGGTGAATATATAGGCTGGGAAAGGGAGTTAGGATCTCTAGAAAGATAGTAGTAGGCCCTCATATAAAGGAGGTAGCTGATAGGGATAAGACCAAGAGGCCAAGTTGGGATAATTCAACCTCATCTACGCCGAACAACCTCCAGCTCGCCGCTTTCGAAGATTCTAGATCACGAAGCTTCTCATACTCTTTGGGGAAATTGACTTTGTGGGATCATCATGGGTATATGAGCAAATAGAGTGATGCCATCATAGGTCTGGTATAGTGCAACATGAGACCATTGCCATTTTTAGCCTCATAAGGGTGATGATTCTGAAATTAGGGTTTAAGAGCTATTTCCTTCAGGGGAAGCTCAAGGAATTTTCCAATAAATGTCTTAGGAAGGCTCTGAACTGCATATATGAATGAGTAAACTACGTTATGGCCATATTTCTGGCACTTCGGGGTATGTCACGGGGAAGTGAAAGAGGTGTGATAAAATACTGTGTAACAAATGCCCCCTAAAGTATGAAGGTAGAATGAGGATTGATGGTTGAGATGCTTTATGAGCTTTTGCAAGGATGAGGAAAATCACTGTGAGGAGACCTGCAAATCAAGGACACATATACATATACATATCTAATGTCAAACATGAATCCATGGTATGGACGTAACCATCTAGATTATAATGACTATATGAAAGGATCCATGGCATTGGCGTAACCATATAGAAGGATCATCATAATAAATATAAAGTCCCACAGTATGGTCACAACCATACGTATAACAGAAATGTGTACAATCATAACTCCACGTAGCCTGAGTCATATCAAACAGGACTCAGGGTCTTGCACTCCATCTCGACCCAATCAAAGTGTGAATTCGAATATGTGAATGAATGTGTTGCAATCGAACATGCTAGAAAACCACCCGATTACTGGCCATTGATGTGGACCATTAACAGGAACGAGAGGAACCACCCATAATGACAATGGATCTCAAGGTATGATGGTACAATCCATAAATTTGATAATGAATCTGAAGTTGAACACTCGTGGAATCACTCGATCGAAGGCCAGTAGTGAAAACCTGTCGTCTGATGCGAAGAAATTTCCATAAAGGCATGCAAGCTCTAAGGTACTGAAAAGGAGTTTCTAAGTCATCTTCTTGGATAATGAGCTGAAGTCGAAAGGAAGTGACCCATCGAAGGAGGTTCATAATGAGTCTCCCATCATCGACATGGAACAAGGAATAAAGTGAGTAGGATCTAAGATTGTAGCAAATAGCCAAACAATGTATAATTAAATAAATGCATATTGGAATTATATTGCACATATTGGCGACACGAGTCCGGAGTGTGGCAACATTAGACTCAACATAGGACCAAGGGTCATAATTACAAAGTGGAATAGTCATATGATAAGAAAATGGATAACCCAAACCAGAAGGACAAGTGACTGAGTGAGGATATCCCAAACCCGACATGAGAAACATATGAGTGTCATGTTCAAGAGTGACATGCTGCCTATACAAAGGATGTTTCATATTCATTTTTTCCCCACTATTTCTAGTGAGTACCTCTTTATTTTTACACAATATTGAAGAAGATACCATATGCTTGTCGTATAAGTTCATTCTTTGAATGAATCCAACCTAGCAAGTTTTATGAGTCCTAGGAAAGAGAAACACAGTTTCGTCATGGTGACAATTATTTGGTCATAAAATTTTAACAAGTCCGACGTAATAATAACTCATTATCTTTTTTCACAATTAGAGAGTTTGAAGAAGAGATGAAAAATAAAACTCCATCATGTCCCTTTTCATTATTTGTCCCTCGAACCTGAAAAGGTAGAAAATAATATTCGAGAGAACCTCTTGACCATATCGACCAAGGTGTAACTTTTTTCGTAAATAATCAATCTCAAC
Source organism: Pinus taeda (assembly GCA_000404065.3). Classification (NCBI taxonomy): domain Eukaryota; kingdom Viridiplantae; phylum Streptophyta; class Pinopsida; order Pinales; family Pinaceae; genus Pinus; species Pinus taeda. Next base: position 94,229 of record APFE030591411.1, read on the forward strand.
CTAAAAAAGGGGTAAACGTATACTGAGACGACGTAAATTCATTTAATTTAACAAGTTCGAAAAGACAAGTACTTGACAATATCTTCATATTTTTTGGGTCTGAAAAGAGCTTAAAGGGGACTCCACTTAAAGGAATGAGTGGTATAAAAGGATAGCAACTGGTTCCAGCCATGATGGAACTGCTCAAAACATGTAAAGGTCAAGAGGTTGGCTAATAAGACCACTCATCATAGTTATTCCCCAGGCAAGGGTAAAACAACCAAGTGAAGGCATATGATAAGCCACAAAGATGTTAATGATGGAATGAAAGAACCAAGGCTCATCTAGAAAAAATTAGGTGTAAAAATGGAAATAACGAGATGTAAAAAGGGAAATGGTTTCATTTTTACACAAGCTTGAAACAAAGATAAACTATGCTTGGATTTGGTTTGCATGCCCCCAACATAATGACTCAATTCAAGGTACATGCCCCCCAATATTCATTTCATTCACCTAAGTAGACTACTGGTTACTAATAGGTGTATGGAATGAAGGTTCACTTACGATATCAAGTGAAAGACTCGAGTGGGATTTTATGAGATCTAATCGAAGACTCGAATTGGAAGGGTATTTGATTCACTTTTTAATGAGGCTAACATAGTAAAATAACTATCCTCATGACACCTTGTTTCATTTTTACTGAGCTTGACACAAGTAAAAGAACCATGCTCATAACCTATTTCATTTTTTAATTACGTTGACATAGTAAAAGAACTATCCTCATCCCTTGTTTCATTTTTTAAGGAGCTTGACACAGGACAAGGAACTTTGTTCCGTGGTCCTTGTTTCATTTTTTAAGGAGCTTTACATAGGACAAGGAAATTTGGTCCATTGTCCTTGTTTCATTTTTTAACGAGATTGAAATAGGAAAAGAGCAATGCTCATGGGGCCTAATTCATTTTTTAATGCGGTTGACATAGTAAAATAACTATCATCTTATCCCTTGTTTCATTTTTTAACGAGATTGACACAAGACAAGGAACTCTGCTCCACGGTCCTTATTTCATTTTTTAAGGAGCTTGACACATGACAGGGAACTTTGTTGTAGTGTCCTTGCTTCATTTTTTTAATGAGCTTGACACATGACATGGAACTTTTCTCCACGCCCTTTATCACAACCCAAAACAGGCCATGACTTCCAAGAGGTTCTCATCAGATGGGGGAATACCACTCTAGAAGGGATACATGTCTGAGGATCCAAAGGAAAAATCAGCCTCCAATGCCCCCAGTACATGATGTACTACATCACCTACTAGATCATCAGTAGATGAATGCATGGAACAGGTGGCCATGTAATTAACCTGTGGCAGGGGTGGTACCACTTCCACATAAGAACGATTTAGGGATAATGGTTGAGTGGGAGTTGATTCAGGACCAATGAATTTAAGCTAATCAATGATCACAATAATTCCTTCATACGAGAAACACATCACTTGAAAGAGGGAAGAGACAAGAGCTCCCATGACATAAACATAGTCATGACCAAGGAGTAAATTAAAATCTAAAGGGCCTTGGAAAAACATCACGTCTATATAGACAATATTTCCTCCCAAATTAATAGGTAACTTAGGAAGGATCCCTAATGACTGAATGGTTCCTCTGTTAAAAGCTAACAGATTCTAGGTGACGCGAACAAGCTAAGGAGAGACTAAAGCTTGCTAAGAAGTTGAGGACAGGATGTTAATAGATGTGCCCTCACCTATGACTATGCTAGGTACGACTATATGGTAAACCTGTAATGTAATATAGAAAGGCACAAAAGACAGAAGAGGATATCATGATAGTTGAATCTAATCAAAAGAAGTGACTAAACTACTCAGAGGGGGTACCACAGGAATGTGAGAGATTCCGTCTTGCTCTATGGGAACAAGTGAGATGTTTTCACGCACCTCAAGAATGGGAGGATTTACTTCCAATTCATTCGAAATTGAAGAAACTAGAATAACTTGAGCGGTATGGGGTTCACTCTCCACTAGAAAGGTATGGTTAACTAAAGGTGGAGTCAATTGTACCATTTGCTCAAATAATGGTTGGTCGAGAATGGACTCATGAGACTCACTTTCAGAGAGAGTAGGGTTGACCATATATTACTTTTGATTAATCACTAGATTAACTCGATACCCAGTTGGAAAACGAGGTTGAGAAGCTATAAGGTTTGCGAACACTTTGGAAGCTTCATGCATAACAAGACAAAGATGAATGGGATGATTACCTTCACACAACTTACAAGGAAATTTGACTTTTCCCTCGCTCCCATGAGCTTTACTATTACTAGTTGAGGGTTTGTCACCAACATGATCACCAAAGGTTGATGAAAAAGGTCGATGTGAACTTATGGACCACACTTCTAAGACCTTAGGAATACCAAGAAAATTTCGAAAAGGTGGCCACCCTTACATAACATGCAAGGAAATTTACTTTCTGAGGCTCATTGGAAGATTTTTCTTCATTAGAAGCATTGGTAACAATAGTTGTTTGGTTTCCCCCTTGCTTATTTTTATTCTTCTTCTTCAGACACATCTTATTATTATTAGCTTCCTGATTTCTAGAATCCAGATTTTCACCAGGAGAAAAGGAAGAATGGGGTGAAGAAATAGGCGAAGAAGGAAAGGGATCAACTTTAGGATTGACATGAGGTTGATGTTTTTTAGGTGGATGCGAAGTTTCTTGAAAATCATTTTCAACACTTGGAACCACCGAGGTTGAAAATAACCAAATTGGAAAACCAATGGTTAATCTAGGAAGGGACAATGTTGCCATATAAGGAGCACCAGTACTTCGAAACGAAGGAAAAGGACTAGTATTCTTGACAGAGGGCTTCCTTGACTGGTAAACTCATGAAATGCTACCATCAGTATCAACCTAAGATCTACTAAGGAATATTTCCACAGGAATGATTTTGTTCCATGGTCACTTAATTTTATAATTTGAAACAAAAACTTTACCTTTCATGTTTTAAGAGTCAAGAAAAGGACGAAAAGGTGACTCTAGTCGCTTTTGTTGGTTTAGCTAGCTTGAAATGACAAGTGATTGATGATCTTTTCAAGTTTAAGGAGTCAGAAAAGATTGAAATGTCTACTCAAGATACTCTAGGCAAAAGGGATTACAGATAACCATGAATTGCAATATACACTTTAGAAAATAAATTATGAAGGACTTCAAGTATGTGCACGCAATCTCCCCAAATGCTATGTTCAGTGTATTGCATTTACAGGGTGGAAGACTCGACCTCCTATGGATAAAGGTTTGCAACCTATGAGGGTCTCCCTTCATATACTCCATGGTATGGGGAGCACAAGTCTGTGCTAATGTTGTCTAGTGCAAGAGCGAATGAAAACTACTGAGTTTTATAGATGTTGAAACACGTCTCTATCCTAGACCACTAAGTATGAGCATTAATGTTTCAAATTATCCTTATATTAGTTGATAGATTTTAATGTTAATCTTCAATTATGTCTCAGTTTTGGGCTCAAAATGATGTCACCTGAACACCTAAGATGCAACTATATGAGAAAAGGAAAACTTTCTATTTCTATGAAATCTAGACTAATCAAGGGGAGAAATTTCAATCAATAATGCATCAAAAAAATGCATCATGCAAAATTCCTTCCACTAACTTTCACTTTTGTCTTCCAATGCCAAAAATAAAAATATTTCAAATTGTCACTATCTTAAATGCAACTTTTTCGAAATCAAAATGGTTTTACTTTACTATGATGCATTTATATGAATTATGTTTTTCCTTTTGTTTTGAATGATTTGATGCACCTAATACAAATTTTAGCTTTCAATCATTGAAAAATGTAATTTATTCTCAGTGATGAATCTCAAAAAATAACTTTCCAATGCAACAAATCTATTGCATTTTCATGAAAAGGAAATTTCGAAATACAAGCTAAAAAAAATGCAAAATGATGTTTTCAATGATTTCCATAGAAAACAACACTTAATCAATTAGAAAAACAAGCATCTCAATGACACCAACAAGAAGCAAGTGATGGCCAACTGACTAGAAACCCTAAAACTCAATCATATTTCACTTCAAATCCAATGAGACAAATTTAGCAAATTAATTAAGATAATCAATCAAAAACACCATAGACACTCTGGAAATTCCCTAATAGAGGACACAGAGACTGAAAACAAGAAGAAAAACCCTATTTTCTCCTAGATTCTGGGATCATCACTCCTATCATAGGAAAAAGAGAAATCATCACAACTGTACTTAAAAAAATCTGTGATGTCATCCAACCGTCAGGGATAAAACTACGATGGGCAAGAAAAATGAAGGAAAAATAAGAAATCTTCAAGACGAGACAAAAATCAATGTCCTCAAGCAATCACTAGCAAGTGAAAATAGTTACATAAAATCAAACAAGTTAGAAAATGGACAGTTGGTCAAACTCACAAAAAATTCAAGGTGAAGGATTAAATGGAAAGGGTTATAGTGTCCCCAATGGAGTCGCCATTTTGTTGTCAAGGTTAATCCTCTCTGCGGAAAAAGACGATCCCCCTAGCCCAGTGAGTGGGTCTAGCAACTGAAGTGACAATCAATTAGACATCTTCCTAGGTTACAATTGAAAATAAGAACAAAGGAGATGGCCTACCTCGTTCTGATTCTATTCCGATCTCCTTTGTTGAGGGCCCTGAATCGCTTGTATCACAGGTTTCTTCCTACTTCTCTCAGTGTTTATGAACCTGTACAACTGATCAAGACACAACAAGGAATGCCAAAACAAATAGAAAATCCAATAGCAACCTACTTAACTTATGAAGGATTGTCAAGCTAAATGATACATGAACATATGCATTTTGGGAAGATGAACTAGCAGTTGTGTATTATTAGAGAATAAAGGGAAGACTACAACCAAAGCCTTGATGTTGATAGGCTCTCCTTGAGTTGTAATCCAAGTCCAAGACAAGAAATCTCCAAGCATTCTTTCTTCAAGTCAAATGAATAGCCTCTAGGCACAATCTTAGCATATGGGTGAAAGTAGACATAGATCAACTAACCTCTAACCTGACCAACCATTTAGGAATGGGAGAGGATGAATATATAGGTTGGGAAAGGGAGTTAGGATCTCCCCAAAAATAGGAGTATGCCCTCATATCAAGGAGGTAGTTCATAGGGATAAGACCAAGATGCCAGGTTGGGAGAATTCGACCTCATCTATGTCAAACAACCTCCAGCTCGCCACTCTTGAAGCTTCTAGATCACGAAGCTTCTCATCCTCTTCAGGAAAATTTCCTTTTTTGGATCATCATGGGTATATGATAAAATAGAATGATGCCATCATGGCTTTGGTATGCAACATGTGACCATCGGGGTTTTAGCCTCATAAGGGCGATGATTATGAAATTAGCGTTTAAGAGATATTTCCTTCAGGGGAAGCTCAAGGAATTTTCCAATCAATGTCTTAGGAAGGCTATGAACTACATATATGAATGAGTACACTGCATTATGGTCATGTTTCAGGCACTTCAAGGTATGTCATGGGGAAGTGAAGGAGGTGTGAAAAAAAAATATTTAAAGACTTGTTCAGGGCATTTTTCTTAATATGATATTTCACTTATCATTATGATATGTTTGAATGAAAATCATGATTAAGGAAAATTATCCTTGTTAAATATTACAAAAGAAATTGTTAACCACAACTTTCAATTTGTTTGTTTTAATAAAATAAACATAAAAAACTCTTTAAATAGGACAACACTTAACTTGACAAACAACATAAAAACAATCTTAATGACTTTCGTCAAGTCATCATCATCTTATTTGAGTTGTTTTTGTTTCATATTTTTTCTATTATCAACTTGTTTTTATTTCGAGTTTGGATTCTTTGATTCTTGCTTCCTCTTTTGGATTCGAATTCAAGATATATCATTGTTTATCCCTTTGAAAATCCCCTTATATTGTGATAGTAATATTATCAACTTTTCAGTTAGAGGGATTTCTTTTTCAATCCAACTTTGGTTTCATATATGGGAAGTTTTAACTCTATTTTCAATATAATTCTAGGGTTAAAGGAAGAATATCAAGTTAACCTTCAAATTGCTTTCATTCAGATTTCTATTTGAAACTCTAATTGTTTGTTTCTTATCATTTTGACAATCTCATTCTATAATATAAGAGGTAATTTATGATAACTTATTGTACACTCGGCTTTCGCTAAAAGAAACACAAAGATATTTCAAAATTTTAGTTTTTGAACTCTTCCATATCATCCCAAATATCTTAAGGTGATAGTTGTCTCCCCGTATATTATCATTAATTCCTAGAGTAAAAAAAAATTAAAATGCAAACCTGAAAGATAGGGGGTCTCTATAAAAGAGTCAGCCTACCATGATCATGAGTTATGATGATTATGACATTATCATTCTGGTTACCAAGCTAGGAAAATGGCTCACATCTCTTTTCTGTGTGACAAGAGGTCTCATCACGAGTCAGCTTATTCATAATCATAAAAACTCATGAATGGAATTGTCATGATCTAGTCACCAAGCCAAGACAATGGTTTTCAGAGTTTTAATAAATGATTTTCCTCTAAATATTCAAACATAGATGAGATACTGACATATAGGGCTGAGAGGTAACCCTACAGAGGCTATGAACACCTGTTAGTAGTAGTGGATCTACCTATGATTATAAGAATTCATATTTATAACTAAACAAACCAACATGCTTCTGTGCTTTAAGTTTAAGTTGTCATAAATTTAAAAGTTGTTGTCAATTGCCACTCTTATAATCAATATTTACGAGATACACAAAATTATAGTATTTTGATTTTTCTTAAGAGTTCCAGAGAATAGTTTGAATCCTAGAAATTTTATTTAATTTAACTTCTATTCCTTTTTCCTTTGAATTTTATCATCAATTTTTACAAAAATAAGTGATTCTTTCCAGTATGTCGCCATTATTGTGGTAAAACACAACTCCCCTTTTTTCACTTATAAATCCTACATGGGGACCCTTTTATTTGATCAATTGGTAAAATTATTATTGGATTTTGAGTGTGTATTTCTTAAATGAGATTGTTTCTTTTTTTCTTTCTATCTATCTCGTTTTACCTCCTTTGGATCAATGATTTACATATTGGGTTTGTTTTAGCTGCTTTGGCCTTTTATTTTGTTTATTACTCTTTTGTTTTATTATTTTATCTTTTTATTTTTCTTTTGTATAATTTTTCATTCTTGTAAATAATATTAACAATTATTTTGTTTTTGTAAATAATACTTTTGTAAATAATTTTTCATAGCCCTAGAGACCAAGATTGTGCTTAGGCCTTAGACTTAGGCATAACACAATGGAATATGTTTAAAAATCGTATATCAGATATCATAACAATTTATATTAAACATGACATATGCTATAACCAAATTCTGATATCAATTGAAATAGTATATGCGGGGAGATTTTAAACTATATTAAATAAAGCCCAAAGTCTAACCACATAGCAGGAGTTGATATATTAATAAGTTGAATCATAAGCCAATTCATGCACATGTGATTTAACCAAGGTCCTGAGGGTTTATAAGTTATATCGAAACATTCTATCGGATTTTCCCATTTTCGAATATGAGTCTCGACCCCAAACCTTTGATATGGTCCAACTCACACCACATGTTCCACTTCCGTTGTCTCACATAATATAACTATTGGGGTTTTCATATGGTTTTGTGTTAAAACTCTGATGTATCTTGTAGCTGAGATCTCCGATATGGCTTTGGGCCAGATTTCTAATATGGGCCCACGACACATGTTTCCCTCCCATCATATCATATTATATATTGAGAATTCTACATTGGGAGTTTTCTATGGTGTGTTTATTTAAAATTTTTATATTAAAATGGGGCTCAAACTCCTAATGTGACCCACTCCTACCACGTCAATGCGATGTTCCATGTCCCCGTTCCCATCAGTGTTTTTCTAGGATTTTAAATTGAGGTTGTTTCTAGGATAACATCTAATTTGGGTGTGATTGTTATAATAAATTTCTAATAAGAAGCCACTATTGCAACAAATCCAATTTTCCACCAATACAACTTTTTTCGATATCAAAGTAATTCAGAGTTGCAAGAAATCCAATTTTCCACCCATACAACTTTTTTCGATATCAAAGTAATTCAGAGTTGCAAGAAAATGGTTGCAAACCATTGGAATTTCTCTAAACTTCTCGAGCCAATATAGATAATTAGTTTCATATGCTTCATTAAAGACCCAATTGAGACTATTTCATGATGATTTTAGTTATAAAACCATGAGGTTTTTCTCATGAAAATCTAAATTTTGGCAATTGGTTGGTCTTGTTCTTATCAATAATCATCCAGACGTCCAATGGAAACCATTCTTTCTGTTTCATGCGATGCATGTAATAAATTTTATTTAAGATATTTATGGGGATTGTTTAAGGCTTCTCTTTGTATAAATATGTAATTGGTAGTATAGATAAGGGGATTCGAATCCTGGGGGAAGGAGGTTTGATATTGCTGTGTTTTCATCTATTGTAGAGAATCTCTTTTTTATTATGTACTACTACTGTAAGGAAGAGTCATTTTCTGTAATAAGAGATCGATTGTAGGTCATATAGGTTTGTGTACTACTACCATAGATTGAGGTTTTGTAATTCAATTTCTTTTATTCATAAAGGTTTGTTTCACTCATTTGTGTATAGAATTACTATTCGTTGAATTTGTTGATGAAAATTCTTTCTCAATTTTTCAATTTATGAATTAATTGCTGGCTTTATGCACTATTGTTGAGTTTTAATTCTTAATTCATTTAAAAGTCTGATTAGACTATTCTATAGACTTGATCTTAAATGTAATTTGAAAACTGAAATATACATAGGAACAAGTATTTATTATCTTATATTGGCAAGTTGTCTTACGTTTTAGGAAAATAAATCTTTGTAGTTCTTATGCATATGATAAATAAGGAATTGGATTTTTTTCAATAGGTGCTTATGTAACAATTTACCAAGTGTTTAATTGTTAGTATTTGTTTAATGAGTAACCAGATCTTGTGAGCTATCTCCTTGGTCTGATTCCTCCATCTTAATTCCAAATTCTTAAAAACTTATTTTCCCATATAGTAATTTGGCTCTCGATTGAGAGAACGATTTCTCTTTCCTTCAATCAAGATAAGTTAGATTAATTACATCTTAGATTAGATATTGCATGTGTTATCATATCTTTTGCATTATAGAAGTCCTATTTTTAAGAGGAAAACACTCGGAGTGGTTAAGTTATGCTATTAAAGAAGCTTAAGGGCCATTCTCTTTCCTGATCGGCAAGTGGAATCAATCCAATGTCACTACGTATTGGTAACCAAAGACACACTTTAAATCAATATAAATAGGGAAAAGGTAACTAGACCTAGTTAAACTAGTCAAAACCACCATCTCAAAAGAAACAGAGCTGCTTTAGGTTCCTGACCTAGTGGTTTCCCTCAAAATGTTGAAAGGACGATTTTTCCCGATAAACATGTGGTTAGTAAAACCCTTCAGCGTTCCTCACCAGAGTAATTAGGCTAGTTACAGGAAAAGTTGTATTTATTTCACCATTGTTGTTTTCTTCCGATGTATCTCATTTTTTGAAATACTGACCCTGCTTAGAACATAGGTTTCCCTCTTTATATTGAGGTTCTCTGTTCAAATCTCTCTAGACTCCTTCTTGTATGACTTTTTGGTTTTATTTTATGGCTCAGGTTTACAAATTGATTGAGGTGAAGTTTTCTTGGCCAACTTCAATAATGAGGTGAACCCTTGCCAGGGTTTCCAAATACTACCGGGATGTTTTATCTTCAGAAATGTTACCCTTGTGTAATAGAGTAATTGTAAGAGTAGGATTTTCTTTTTCCTTTTTTTTCTTCAATTTCTTGATCCCATATATACATTTCCTTTTCTTAATATTAATGGAAGGTTTAA